>LUCH01000842.1:139765-166802 GCA_013368495.1 Paragonimus heterotremus | reverse complement strand
TGATGATGATGATGATGATAGCGGTGATGATGATGTTGAAATTTCCGCCATCCGTGGGAAACCTTCTTCCAAGGTACGGCGAACCCGGTGTTGTGGAATCTATTGAAACAGTTGCCGTGAGTCATTAAATAGTCTTGTGAAATTGTTAATTCATTTTTTGTCCCACTACTAGGCCTCCAGTACCACAAACCCTCAGCTGGCATGCGAAGTATGTGACCCGGCCGTTGCTGGATGCACAGCGTCACTAGTTTACCAATTAATCGCGCATCCGGAGCGTACCGGAATACGGGCTGGCGGAAAGCCGTCCTGAGTACGCGACCAGTCCGCCTGATGTGTGCTAACCGACAGGGTGCTGTGCCTACAAGTTGTCGAATAGTTAACTTTATAACGAATGAGATCATGGCGGGGTGTAACGTGCACAAATAAATATACAAAAGGTTTTCTGTTGTAATTAGAGTGTGTTTCCCCACTTGCTGATGTATTAACGTAATCAAAGCTAATTTTATCTCCAGTTTTTTTTTATTTGTTTATTTAGGATGTTGCTTAGTTACACTTATATGTAATACATAAGTGGATTTTCAAGTATACGAGACTAATTCCGAGTAGGACACCCTGATAATCATACTGGCTACGCTTGTAAGGATGCATTCTGGTTTCTACTTTTTTGGATGACGGTCTGTTGTCAGCAAGCAGAAACTTTCAGTTATTTAAGGATCAAATCACCAGCTAGCAACTCGTATTACCTGGGGTCAGGCATGCATTATGGTATTAATCGTCTTTAATATGACTGTTTTAAAAACGTATTGACAGCCTGTCAAAGTTGATTACGTATATAATCATCCCCATTGTGTGATGTTGGGAACAAACCAAAACAATATGGATTGTACAAGCGTTAAAGACTGGAATGGTTTTTAGGATGTCGTTATGCATTGGGGGTTAATCATATTACTACGGCAGCAGAATAACTGTCTCAGTAAGTAGCTTACACTTGAGTTCTAACCATGCGACACACTTACTAGGAGGACAAAACCATTGTAAGGTGAACCGAGTTATTCCTTATTTTTAATAAGTAACTTTGGAGTAACCTTTGATAAACTCGCATGCTCTGATCACTGAAACACGGTTGGTGTATGCCGTCAAATAACCGTTTGGGCAATACATAGTTCTCAGAATTGTTGGGGGTGATACAGTTAAAAGTCTGGGTTAACACTTGTAAATTAAGCTTCGTGTATATTTTCTATCAAATTCTATCTTATTCACTAATAGAAGTGACCCGTAGCTACAATATTTAAGCCAGCACGAAAGTTCATAACTTTTGTTAAGAAAACGAAAGAGAACGGTATGTCTTCTAACAAATAACTCTGCAATGATTTGAATTGAAATTGTCTTTATAGTAAATTTCTATCCGGTTTTTCCAAACAAAAATTACGGCGGCAATCAAGTGGTAAAGTTTTTTATTCCATTATTCAACCACTAATAAACACTTCCTGTCACCCCTTGTAACCTAATTTTCAACGGACGGCACACAAAGTAAGGCATACAACAATCCATCACGCTAACTTTTATCGGTCGCATTTTTATGGTTCTGTTTTTGATGTCAGTCTTTGCACGCCCGGATTATTTAGTTTTCTTTGAAACGTAACATCCTAACTGTTCCCCTCTGCAAGATAAGCGCCGCATGTTGTTGATTTGTGCATTTCTGTTTCCCAGCCAATCTTCAAATAGGGTTCCCCGCCGTCTGTTAATTTTCACTCATTATTCCCAGAGTAATAAGGTGTATATTTGTCTCTACAGCAGTCACTCGCGGCTAGTCCAAGTGTGCAAACTGGACGGATAATCCAGAGGCAACGAGACTTAAGATGAACCAACGTCACAGTAACAGATGGTAGGAAATAGTACTTAGTACCATGGGCTCAATACAAACAGTATCATTATGAACTTGTGATTGTAAATCATAACGGAACACTATATGTTAATGTTGTTTTACTGCATGAATAATTACATTGTACAGATACTGAATACATGACAATTGCGTTGGCTGACGTGCTGCTTTATTACTACTGTGTAGAAGCTAGCTCTGGGTTTGAGCTAAGTACATTTCTTATTACTATTACGTATTCCTAACTACCGCACATTATGAACTGTTTTAGGTTTTGCCGAAGGAAATGTGGGTGATCTCACTGGACAGTTGTTTTCAAATTTAAATACATATCCCATGAGGAATAACAGCTGAAGTGGTCAAAACTTATAGCTGGAACCTGAATTTGTCCGAATACATTAATGCGCATTTAATATTCCAGTCAGTTGTTCAAGAGTTTGTTGCTACAACGTTTGTTAAACTTGAATCCTACAAATCAGACAACATAATTTCTAGGTGTTTTGAGAGAATAAACCTTAAGGAGTTGTATAAAATTGCTATACATCTCACAGTAACCTGGCATCGTGCTTCCTTCTATTGCGCACTGAAAGTCAGCAGCATAATATGGATGTAACATAATAAATGGAACATTGCAACAAAAATACATGCGTCTGTTTAATTTGACACTTACTGGCGAAGTATCATGTGGCAATTTAATTACACATTCATTCACATGGGACTCATATATCTGTACCATAAGTGAATCTGGACTACCATAGATCAGGTTGCCCATCAAACAGGTGTTCACAGTGCTAGAGCCGTATAGGAAGGATTGGTGCTTTATGCTCACATGTCATTTAATATGTAAATTTAAGATGACCAACAAGCCAGCTGGATGCAACACACGAATATGATTATTAGTTCGCATGACCGATTTTGTCAACGAGTAAACTATAGCATGAGTGGTTTTCATAACACATTTGGAACTTGAAAACTGATCGTACTTTTATGAGACATTGGTAGCGATCATATTGATTTAAGATTCAACCAATCTGGATTCACTTTACAGTTTCCTCAGTGCCCATCTCATAATATGTCACTTTGTTGTTGACATTTTTATCACGTACTTTACGCTGCAGTGCAACTGCTACATCCAACATTTTGCAATATGCCATCCAAGTCGAATGTTAGTCGTTCTGCCCCTCCAGACCAACGTTTTCAGATAATCTACAGTCCTCAAGTTGATATCGTTTGGTTCGTATATCAAACAAAATGTTTTCGCTATAATTTATCAAAGTCAGAAGTCAGTGGAAATTTAGTGAATTTATGGGGAAATGAAGCCAGGTCCTATTGGTGTTTGCTTTTGATATGATAGTGATACACGGATTAGTAGACAGCAATTCGGTGCAATACAGCGTGTGACGAGAAACATACAGCAAGCTGTAAACAGACCTCCCAGTTGTAGCTGAATTCTATGAAATATGAATGTAAATAATCTTGCATACGAATACCTATAAACACGTGTTAATCAGACAGGCTGACTCAGTACGCAACCGTCACTGTGGCCAGTAAATGGTCGTACACATTTACGTAATAGCTTATCTAATCAACCGGTACTATGTGTTGATTTTATTGAGGTCTGTTGCATTCTTTTTGAGATTACTGTGTTTATTTTTATCAATGTTGGAGGGTGGACAAATCTTTCATCATTTTTCCTTAAGAATATACAGTATTGACCATTTTCATTCTTACACAAGCTACTCTAACCGTTACCCTTACTGTCATTCGGTCAAAACCCTGTGCATTTCCAAATGTCAAAATAAGACATTCTTCTTTCATATTCTTTCTTGAGTAGCTTACAGTTCTTAACATTTCTCGACACGTGAACAGTTACTTTGCTCCAACCCAACCAATTACGATTTGTTTGAGTGAACTCAATTCCGTTTTATCGTCCCCCATTACTGAGCAGTGCCTAGTTGTCAGAATTGTTGTACTGGCACATTGTTTGTTTAATTTTTGAGGATTTTTCATATTCAAAGTGAGATATTTAGTTTTCATGTACATTTATTCAATTAGTACCGTATTAAATCCAGTTTTTACGAGCGTCTTCTCATTGGCCGTTTCGAAGACAGATTATCTCTGCCGTTGGATATTGAGAAAAGCATTTTTGAATCAACAGATTACGCGTAACCCGTTGTGGACTTGAATCGTTAGCAAACGATCCAATACTAAGCTCCTAAACCTTGAAGCACGAATAACTCGAACGAGGAAGCGTTCCGCGTTACCTAATCACTCGGTAAACACGTGACAGACTTCGTCAAGTTGGCGAGCAGTAGGCCAGGCGTCGGCTTACCTTTTCTACCTCACTGATTAATCATAAATTATAAACTTCAGCGAAGGGAACATTTTTATATGACTAATGTCATCATTGGGTGGTGGCTATGAATAACCTAGGATTGGTAATCATTGCTGCAGCAGATGTATCTAACTGCAGAATAGTTGGTTGTTATTCTAGTGTAAATTTTGCTCATCCGGGCTAATTTAGTTGCTCTGGGTCATTTGGGTGTCAGGTGCCTCTGATTTGATTGCTTTTCACGTTATGGTTTTTGTGATGTTTCACGAATAATTTCAAGTATTTATATGTCATATCACTTCGAATGTAGGCGTGGTATAACTAATTTTTATTATTCAATAAAAACATGTTAAAGACTGAACTGAATACTGTAATATTCAAGTAGAATGGTCCGATTTTTATAGGTACTAGTTTATTTTTTATTTGTTGATCTTCTTACTCCCTGAATCCTCCTGTTCAGTACTCGCTTGATGTACTATGTGTACCGCGTGAAGGTTATATTATCGTACCAATAGATATTGTCCATTACGCCGGGAACGTCCAAGACTTGGCGCCAGCACTTTTGGTGCTTCCTCTAGTGCTTTCCCTGTCACATTGAAGAATGAAAGTATTTTATCAGCAAGACCTGGTAGCCCATATTTTTGTCGTTTGATTCAAATTAAGGATGACGAAAGTGACCAACTAGTAGAGAGCACGTGTCCAATCCCACCTTTTGAGGCGACGTGCGTTTTGCACGATTCGTGTGTGTTCTGCGGACAACATACCATTCAACTGTTGTAGTGACTACCACGGTAACTCATTTCTGAGGCAGTTACATTGCTCCCTATTCAAACGAAGCCCTCACGACTGCTAATCTGAAGCTGCTTTTTACGTTATCGAGGCCGCTCGTTACTGACTAGCCATCAGACACCGGAACTCGAGCCCAGATTCCAGACCCCAGACGCAACTCTTCAAGAACATGCTCAAAGGAGACGCTTTTCAAGGGTTCGTACATGCACATTGGACTCCACAACTGCCTGCGAAATGTATATCAAAAGCACAGGCTTAGATACGGTGACCGCTTAACTTTGCAGGCTGACGTCGATGGGCTGCTTCTTTTTGACTACCCAGGCAATGTAACGTGGCATGTACTTGGTCACATTATTCCGCCGTTTGCTGGCCATCCCTTTGCGATTGCTGGTGATCGTCCGGAGCCTTTAAGCGTATATATTAGCGGGTTTTTCACAGAGATCAAAGACGTCCTGACAAATGGGGCCCACTTTGAAGCGTGCGGAATAACCATTTTTTGGAAGTTTCATTCCATTATCTGTGGAAACCCTGCTCATTGCTTCATACGTACAGTCGGATATCAAACGACTACCACGACGACGACAAGCGCACGTATAGAAGTGTGCATCATAATACTGGAAGAATGGCCTTCTCAGTGTGTGTGAAATGACAACGGACGAATTCCAGTTTTTAAAGAAAACTTGGTGATGAACGTCACATCGGTTGAACACCTATAAAAAGACTGCCTATTGACATGGTATCACAATTCCCCTTGACCTCATACACCCAGTAGTCCTCGGTGTTTTTAAGCGCTTGGTTCTGTCATAAGCCCTGTTGACTCGCGTTATGGCCTCACATGCTGACAACTACCAACGCAAAAACACTGACGTGCATTTAATATTTACCAGAATCATGGTCTGACCCAAGGTGCCAAGAAGTGGTCTATGTTACGGTTTTCACGGAAGGCTGAGTTTTGACGTATTGAAGCCCTGTCTGTTACAAGTCCTGTTGATTCGTGTCATAACCTCATGTGTAAACATCTGTCATCTCAAAACACGAATTTTTCGTACCTTAATGTCACAGCTTTAGCGCTTTATCATTGTTCTTTCTTGCCATGCCCTACTTTTTCCTCGTTTTTTTGTGGCGTTTGTTTTTCAAGCTTCATTGTGTTCATTTCGACTGTCGCGTGCAGAATGCTGGATTTGCGTATGCCTTCAACTTATAAGGGAGTGATTGTTGCCTGCAGGTACTCCTCCGTCTTTATTATATCAATTTTTCATCTAAACTATACGGGTGCTTCGTTTGCATCACCGTTATTGCTGTTGACTTCTACGTGATCGGAACACTCCCATATAAATTTATGGTAAAATGCCCGCCCTATAGTCAACTTAAGCAGTTATTATGGGCACCCCTTGTCCATTTCCTACCGGTCCGCTTGAATTCATTTGAAGGTGTTCGAAACAAACGCTTCATAAAAAAATGATTCTGCCAACTTGGTCTGCCAGTTCCTTCCAAATAAGATCACCCGCTAGGAAACGTCGATCGCCAGAGAAGTCAGTGAAACCTACAGACTAACGTCAACAGTCCGTAAGTGTTGGATTACTTAGGATTCGAATTGCTTCAGTAGTCGAAACAAACAACCAGGAATGTAGGAAATGTGCAGCCAGCGCGATTGGCCGACTCGGATGCTACTCTGGCCAACTAAGAATCAAGTCTAGCCTACTTCGAAACTACCCTGGTCAGAGTCGGACCGACTCTGGGTTTTGTTGCATGCCTACTCGGATCCGACTCTGCCAACTCTTGTCAGATTCGGTGCGTTTTATGGGCACGAGCAGATGTAAACTTACAGGGGTTAATATGACTGCCCTGACAATCAAATCAGGGCAGTTGGAGCAATTAGGAAACGAAGTGAATGAGGGTGCACGTCTTACATTGTACATTAAAAGTAGACCGTAACGACGGCCACTACATGCAGGAGAAAGAGCCCAGACAATAGCAACGCTTGGGATTAGTAAGAGAAGATAAGCGCGCAAAGTGATGAGCAGCGCTTCGTTGGACAGCCTCTAGACAAAGAACGTCTTTATGCAGATATGGGGAGAACGCTTCAATATAAACCCAGAAGCGGGGACACACAGGCTCGTGGTAAATCTGGGTAAACAACACAAGGTTGATACGCTCAAGCACTTTAAGCACTAGACCAATACAATACCTCGTGAACATAGCTACGCAAAAACAATCAAAAGACAAGAAAACATATGCGTCAATTTATGGGATTAAGAACCTCCTCACTAGGTTGTCGTGTGAAAATAAACTGGAAACATATGTCACACAGGAAAATAATCTGCCGTGAATCACGTCGTTCTTAGAAAGGGGAGTTTTCGGAAAAGCACCCATTTTCACACCTCTTCTTCCTCCATCTCAACAAAAATACCGTGAGTTCCTGACATGTCGTTGCTTATTTCTCATATATATGAACGTGTAAGTAAACTGTCCGGACCCATTGTTACCAACGCCTTTCTCTGCACTGACGACCAACAAATCTGGAGTGTTGATGCTTCCAGTATATTACAGTGATCTTGATTGCACCAGGTGCTAGTCAGATGGTTGGAGACTCCATTCTGTGAATAGCGAGTGTGTGTTTTACGTTAAGGGGAGTTTTAACACCATTTGGTGATATGTGTTTCACAATGTGGATGGTCAGAAAACGAGTAGTGAGATCACCTTCGACATCCCTAAAATCTTAAAACTCCCTGTGACGTGAGGGTTGCCTAGCCAGTACCACCGCGTCAGTTCACATTACCTCGTGAACGTAAATTTACTACAAACCACTAACATCAAGGTT
The DNA here is from genome assembly GCA_013368495.1 of Paragonimus heterotremus. Taxonomy (NCBI): domain Eukaryota; kingdom Metazoa; phylum Platyhelminthes; class Trematoda; order Plagiorchiida; family Troglotrematidae; genus Paragonimus; species Paragonimus heterotremus. The sequence continues at coordinate 158,981 of LUCH01000842.1, read as the reverse complement.
AGTGTGCTGGCGTAAGTATCGCAGTTTTTCCCATAGCTGTATAAAGAATCTGCGCAATCTCCACCATTGTAGGCTACATTCACTAGGATAACAGTGTTTTAGCTACTACCGTTGGGAACGCCGCCCAACTAGACTGACACTTGTTTGAATCCTGAAGGTCAACTGGAATTTCCGTTGACATTCGTCCTCTCTGGCAGCTACCGCGCGGTTGTGCTGAAGGTTCTCTCACGTTCATTTCCCTAGCGCCCCTATTCTTTACGTTGAAGTCCGCTTGTGTACGGTGAGTAAATAAAATAAATAAAGTTCGTTTGCAGATCCACAATTTTCTCATTGAAACTTCCGATCGGTGTTAACATAAGGCTGGGGGAAACCTTGGGTGTGTGAACCCCGGAGCTAGTATCGCAAAAAACGTATCCGGTGAATACTCCAGACATCTGGAAACCGTTTGATTTTGCTCTTCTATCACAACGCGACGGTCAGTTAGAAATCGACTTAGACACATGGGACAATGAAAATGTGCCTTCGTCCGCGTAGATAAACATGGACCTCAGACGTTTTGTGAGATATGTGCGTGGGTACACGCTCAGTATACGAAAAAGGCTGTGTACCCGGACCTCAGAACTGATAGATCCATCCCCGAACGTGCTAAGCGAGTAACTTCAAAAATCGCCATCCACCTGCGGCATGCCTCTCAGGAGACTCATCTTATTATTCTTGATTTTCACGCACCTGAATTTCGCCGACTAATCTACCGTTTACGACAGATGCCCTTTAATTTAACGTAGATGTGGTGCAGTAATCCTAGACATTAGTAGTTAATGCCGGCCGACCAAGGTGATAGAGTGACTTCTGCGTTCTCCGGGCCCAGATCTATTTTAGACCACACTTTCGGACCTACAACTTCATCATTCAGTTGAATGGCTTTCGGTTGCCAAGTTCACTACTAAATCCAAGACGTGACTATTAAAATCCCCAGAAGTGATGCTACGCATTGTTTTTGGCTATGAACTCTCAAGATGAAAAGCACCTGATGACAACGAAGAAAAACGTCATCGTTATAATCATAGAGAGCAATACATCAGAGGTTCTTACTGATGCTCAACTGCCACACAAACAAGAAAGAAAAATAAGGGGGGAAAACGCATATGAGAAGAGGACAAAAAAGAAGGTAGGGAGAACGGACCTAACCACAAAAAATAGCTACTTCTATATTCAGTTATTCACCAACAAGGCGCCTACGCCTTGCAAACGACCAACCGAGCTGTAGATGAAAGCAAGGCGTCATCAGCGAGACAGCTTCCTTTCGTCTTTTACTGCTCCGCATCATCAAGTGCACTCACTTCCCAGGCAACTCGGCCATTCAACGACAGCATGCACGCCGCTGAGCTTGGTTAGTCGCATACAAATCGTTGGAACAACCAGAAGTGGGATTGGTATGCTTTGTTTTCTTACTTCAGTTTGCCGACACGTAATCCTGGTGCCTAAGTACACTCTCCCTGGATCAGACAGGGAACTCTATCCAATCGAATTTCGGTAGGTGGTGCTTGCTGGAGGATCAAAACATTATATTTTGCTGGAGCCTCCCTTGCATTCACAAAACTGGAAGCGGGAATTTAGGAGGTGGAGATCACCGACGGTAGAACTTTTAGGTCAGTGACACAGCTGAACAGCACGGAGGATGCTAGACCAGATTGTAAACGCACCAAAAGTGGTCTGAGAATGGGTGGCGTTTATATGCATCTTTCACATTTTAGCCTTCGGAAATTCAACACAGTATCTTTTTGTAGACTGGACTCAGCAAGTGGACTGCTCTATATCTAAAAAGAAGGATGGGATAACACCTGCCAACCACCTGCCTGTCAGCCTCATCATTATCGTGGTGAACCTTCCTAGGAGAGTGATACGCGAGAAGCTCAAAGCTTGAGGCGTTTTAGCCCAATACGGTAAGGTTTCATTTGTGGAGGCCCATGTCCCTCAAACTGCCTACTGCAAATGATAAGTGAGCAGCCACAATGGGCCGGGGATATGTCATCGGTGTGGCTTATTTCTTAATTCAACACAACATAGTACATCATCAGAATCTGCATGCAAAACCACACTTCGCCGGATATCTGAGTTTCTGCACGACGGGGAGGAATAGGTTCATTCTTCAGAATGTTGTAGTTAGCAGGTCGCCTCAAGATTTAGCGGTGCTTTCTCCTCTCTTCCCGCTTTACCCCAACGAGTTTCGTTCCATTATTTTGAACGCATGCTCACTGACATTTGCGAACTCAGTTAAAATGTAACAACCAGTGAAGACTTCAGGAGAAACGTGGGCCCTCCTGGGTATATTTTCGCTGCTTTTCTGGTGATCATTGACATTCTGATCCACATTGTAATGTCTTCGGCTTCACAGGGTTATCTGTATCGACATTGCTAACGGCTCGCGGTGAACAGTTGAAACAGCTGAACAAAATTCGGTGTGCTAGTGTGAAAACGGAATCCTGTAACCCGCAGCATGTCACAGATCACTTAAACGGTCTCTCGAAAATGTGGTGCTCGCGCAGTTTGGTGGGAGATCACGAGAGTCAGCTTATTGTTATCAAGTCCCGTCAATGCACACCAACTTATACAGGAGTTTGCACCGTCCGGATTAAACGCGATCTTCACTGATGAGCCTGCTTCGGTAGAAAGCCACAGTGGTGAAACACCTGTAGGTTGCAGTTATCACGTCTTGATTTTGTTCCGGTTTATTTATACCCATTCCGGAGCGGTAGTTGATCCTCCAATATTACTCAATTACTTTAAGGTGGATTACGGGAGTGTGAACGCTTACTTTCTAACCACCTTTCGGGACCTACCATCTTCACCTTCCATGGAAGAATTCTGGCTCTACATTAGGGTCATTACTGGCAGGGTGACCAACTTAAGCATTTCACTGAGAAACAGTAAAAGTAATAAGCCGCCCCAAGGTATTTGTATATATGACAAAAAAGTTATTATAAACGGTTTTCTAAAAACGTCCTGGTAAAACCGGACACTCCCAGTCTGCCTACGGCTTCTGGCCTGACTACCAACAACCAGCTGGCAACGAAGTCACCGCTGATACGCTTAAAAGAGTGCTCCTAAATAATGCCCAAGAAGTTACATTGTCAATCAACTGGTGACGACCTACCTACAATGTTATCTATGTCCTCAGTGACATAGACTTCAGTCGTATCACTGTTCTTGCGGAGCTTAGAAAATTGAACTCTAGTATGTCTCAAGGTTTCGAAAACATACCACCAAGAGTGTTAAAAGGTGTGCGGATAGCCTACCTGCAGTCGCAAGTAGTTTGCTTCGGAATTTCTTTGAGGAAGATGACTTGCTGGCTGGAAGCTATGTTAAGCAAGGGCGCCCCACAAGGGCGGTGCGCGTAATTTGGCTTCCAACTACAGACACACTTTCCTTCTACGCATCTGTTCGGAGCCAACGGTAAACGTTGTTAATGTCGCCGACCCACAACATCTTCACATTCACGGAATGGCAACCCTCAATGCCGCCGAGGGTTAAGACAGGGCCACTCGTACGTTACCACCACAGAAACTACTCATGAGCTGTTAACTAAAGCCGCTGCTTCTTGTGACCAAGTGGTCATTATCCTGCTAAACTCCTCGAAATCTGTCGGCATATTGATTTCAAAACTAAACGGCACGGAATTGAGATATTGTGCTACGGTGGTTTGAAGCCTATCTAGGTGGACGCACCTTCTCTACACGAGTTAATGGCGCCCACTCAAAGAGACGGAAAGCTTCGTGTAGGGTGCCACAAGTGTCGGTTTTAGGATCGTTGTTGTCTATCCTATACGTCGGTGGAATATCGTGGCCTTCACCTTCAAGCGTTCGGTTGTACGCAAACGACACACAGCATTGGGGAATCATTCGTGACCTTTCCAACGAATCCAGCCTCAGTTACGTTGTGTCACCGGTGTGCGTCAAACAAAATATCTCTGAATGCGGGGCAGTGTAAAGCCTTGAGGCTTTGGCATAACGGTGCGAACTCATCACCTTGGAGATGTTGGACTGCGTCTGAACAGGAGAAGGAGTCAAGATCGGTTGTCAACCCGGATTCAAATCTCCACGCAAACTGCAGAATGATGTCACGCAAGGCTACTGATGTCTCTAAATTCGTCAAACGTAACCTGAGCTGCACTACCCGAGGAAACTTTGTTCCCTGCTGTACGGACAACTGAAATTAGGTAGGCGGAATCCCGGTGATCAGAAGTGGAGGTAACAGGATATTACAGAGATATGTCTTTCATGTTGGAAAATTGATTTCAGATGTTGGGAAGACTTGGCGTGGAACCGGGCAGTCTGGAGAAATATGACGCGGGCGGACGTCCGAGAGTTCAGCGAGCAAATGCCGTACGGCCGTGAATGTAAGCGCGCGGTACGCAAGAGGAATTTTGGTGCCACACATTGTAGTGGCATAACTGTGTGGCATTCCAATAAGTGCGGTCGCGGAAGCGCTGGCTGTTTGGGGTTAGTGTGTCGTCAACTTACTCATAACACACCGCCAGCCAATAGGCAACGACTATGGAAGGGCCAACTAGGCTGTCTGTTATATTTATTTTCTTGTTTTTCACATCAACCGCCTGCTCCACTTTTCGGAAACCTGGGATTCTATGGCTCTCTACCTTTCCATTTCCTCAGCTTAGCTGCAGTACTGTGTGATGGATGTTTCATCAGCTCTATTCTAGTCCAAGCTTACACGTTCCATCTCCGTATTCTCTCCATAACGCACTAGCTTGCACTTTCATACTGGAACATCTCTTGCGCTATATTCTCAATATTTTTCTTCCCACTTTTGTAGTCTGTGTATATTTCTCGGAAGACAGAGGTTTCAGTTTTGAGCTAACCTATCAACTAACTAATCAGCTTTAGCTGGCTGGGCACGAAAGCCCCACTCGCACACCTCCTGGCTGTATTCTTCCGGGTTTCCACTAGATACGTGGTGTTTAGTTGGAACCGCAGCTGGTTCAGCGCAAACCACTTGTGATGGTAGTTGAGCAGAGGCTTCCTTCGATCTCGGTCAGTGATACGGGCTAATCCCAACCAGATGCCGCCAGCCACGACCAGTTGACAAGTCCATGTTTTGATCGTGACTGTGAGTGCCTGATGTAGGCAACTGGGTTCTTGCACCATACCATTTTCATTTCGCATCCATTCACCTATCAACTCAGTTGTTACGTTTCTGTTCGGCGCCGACACGACGACCCTGCTCAACTCAAGATTGTTCCTAGCCAAGGTCATCGGCCTGTGTCACCAGGAAATATGTCGATAACAGGTCGGATACTTTTCTGGTTCTGCAAGGCTGGTGACATTAATGAAACCATCGGACCTAGTTCTGACGTTCCGATCCAAATTAACTCAAGACCGAATAACTCCGCCTTTCTTCAGTAAAACCTAAACAAAGTACCGACACTATTATAGATCATCTATGCTTCACTGAAATTAACTATACCGTGTTTTTATTTGTTTGTTTAAGTCTTTCACATGCACAGGTAATTATAGTTATGTACGCTGCGCGTATTTAATTCAAAAACAAAAGACAGGTAACGTTCCTGCGTTCTTCGATTTATCCAAAATGTGACCACATTAAGGATGTCAAAACCACTAAGTAACAGAAGCAAATCGGACAAAAGTAAATCTACCCCATTGGTGCCTGATGTAATTCCCGGAAGATTAAATGAAAGTGAATGGTAATCGTATTGTTACATTTCCGCTGTTACTGTAAAAAATAACTGTGTTCAGGAGTTGTTTGATAGAGCAGGACGATGCTGAGGATGCTGTGTTTGGGATAATACATGACTTGATGGAGGCTACAATGAAGGCCGTTTTCATACGTTATATTGAGAAGCAGACTATACCATTCACGGTTCATCAAGCCGGAATGGCATTACAACAAATGATAGAAGTTTGTGTATCAATTAGGACCGTTTGAGGCTTTCAGTTAGAATTCATAAGTCATGATATCGGTGAACCGGATATTGAACATAATCCTGAATGGCAAGAAGACATCGGTAACATCAGTTGCCATGATTATCGTTACTAACTTTAGTCCCTGATTCTTGCCGTATTGATTCTTGGGCTCAAGGTGCCATTTCGAAACGGTGCGCAATAGCCTCTTTAGATGGCGAAAGTGGAAAGGGCTTGACGCCGCCCAAACAACCGTCGGATGATCGACTGGCTAATAATAAAGTGTAAGTGTACAATTAGAGAACTTATGAACAGTTTAAGGTGTGACTAAGTAACGCATTCCAGTTACATTTCGGTGAACAGTCGTCAGTCAATAGTATGCGGACATCTTGTGATTACGTCGAACATTATCATTAGGCGTATGGTATTCAAGGTTGTTTACAGTCGGCCAAACTTGGGCCAAGCAGCAGCTGATTGTCCCGCATTGATACCAGCATATTAGATTAGCCAAGTTACTCTCCAAGTACTCTACCAATACCTTACTAATCAATAAAGATATCTTTGGGATGTAGCCGATCCAGGTATTTAATATGGTTGAGCAGGGTGTGGCGACCTGGAGATTTCACTGACCTGCCTGCGGTATGGTGTGTAGAATAGTTCCAAAACTCATAGTTACATATTGTACCTAGGCTATTAGGAAAGTTCGCACGATGCCTGTTGCCCGATTGTTTGTCTGCCTGCCATGTGACTACGACGCGAACCCGAACGCACACGTGTGTTGCACTTTCGGTTTAATCGCTCGTCGACAGCCGGTATCTAGCCTCTCTAGCTAACTCACGTGTCGGTGCCATTTCTAATGCAATAAGAGACTATCTGTATATTTCGTGCAATAAATATTCGGTCTTTTTTCTCGACGGCTTTTTGTATTTTGCGTCTGGTTAATTCGTACCTGGGGAAAACGGCTTAGTGCGCCGTGCACTAAATAGGTGTGTATCAAGATTCAGTACGGTTGCACTGCAAATTTCAATATCGCTCAACAATCAGGTTACACTTTATTTGTGAATTAATGCGTGGGTACCTGGCCACTTATCTCAAAAGAACGCAGAGGCATTTGTGTCATCGGATCAACCAGCACATTTCAAAGTGTTCCAGAAGTAATCTTGGACGCTGCAGTGTAAAGCAGTAATTTTTGCATCCAGCAATAGACCTGAAGTAGCTAACGCCATCAGCTGTTCATCACTCGCTAATTTTTCGACTCTAAGTTGACTCGGTTTGAGGAATTTTGCATAAAGAAATGAAGGTTGCTACGAACTGCCAAAACAATAGTAAACAATAATTATTGTCCTTGGTTTTGAATACGAAAAGACCGCCACATTGCTGTCTATTTAGCTTGGTGAATAATTTGATCGTAGTGATATAAGTATATCCAATGTGCAAATGAATTACTCGTAAAAGTTTAGTCGTCTGTTCTGCAAAGTTGTTTTCTTCAGATATATAACCACATATTACTGCAGCTTGCACTTGGTAAAAATTAGTCCAGTGATCTCGAGAGGCATTACTTCCGATACGAATTCTGTTTTAAGCTTGTTGTACCAGCATACCCATACGGGTCAGTGCCGGGCTCTTGTCTGTGCAACAAGGGCGAAGGAGTTGGGCCCTACTCGAACATCCTGAGGATCAACGGAACGTTTAGGGTGCGACAGAAGATTGTAGTTTTATATCGGCACTGAAATAATTTGTCCTTTCTTGCCTACTATTAACTTTTTTTGCGGGTTAACTTCCGGTCCACTTGATCAACTTGAATGTTAAATAAAGACAGTGCATTTATGATGGAACAAGATCACAAATGAACATAATGCATCCCACACAAATCAACCAGGTATAAACTTGTTCAGATGTGTATTATTTACCCCGAAGCACTTGTAGGTGTACATACACGATGAACGGGAATTTTCTCATGACAAGCGCTGACTTACGAGGGACTAGAATGGGTCCTATTCGGTTCGGAGGTAGTTGTGTTCGGGCACAGAGGTATTTCAGGTACAACTTGGTGTTTTCTATAATAAATCAGGTTCGAACTGCAAAATGTCAGAGGATCAATTTTCTTCAATATTGTTAGTTAGCCCATCGGCTGAAGTTTGTTTCTCGGGCACTGCTGTAGAACACTTTCAGATTGAAAACTGTTAGCTGCCTTTACCGTGAAGGCTGCATTTGAATTATTGAAGCAGATTATTGTGGCACTATAATCCTAACGTCTGTTAGTTGTTTGGCCATTTTTTTGCGCAGACCTTCTTCAATCAACAATCACGTTCGTTTTGTTTTGCGCCGTCATAAAGAAAGTGGAGATCGACGTAGTCTGATGGTTTGTCTATCTAAGGTACCTTTCAATTTGAATTGACCACTATGATGATTACACCTTTAAAGTCACCCACTTCGGGAAGGTCGTTTGGTGGAGGTCTGTTGAACATCACCTTTGTTGTCACCTAAGCCTGGAGTTGGAATAAGACTTGCATTCTTTTCGTAAAAGGGATACTAGGTGCATTACGCTGCCAACTGACTGTCGCTTTGTGGTGTGGGTTGTTGAATTAAGTGTTTTACTTGAGAACGTTCATTATTTTGCGGTCGCTATTTACAGTCTGCGGGGTCATAGCTCGCAAACAACTAAGTGGAAGAAGGGTACATCAATCAGATCTAGTGTTCAGTAAAACGCAGATCCAACGGAACAAGATTGAGTGCAAAGTAATTATCAAAAGTTCCTTCAGCCACCTTCGTTGTTCAGTCTAGCTGGCCCGGATGTGCACCAGAAAGCTCACCTGATTATTACTGAGTCAACGTACTTTTTAAATAATAAGGGGAAGCATCCTTAGGCATACACAGTTCTACACAGAACAAGTAATTTGGGTTTTTTCAAGTGATCCCTAAATGTATTTTGCTTTGACGAATCTCGCAAGTTTTAAATTTTTTGTCTGACAGTCAATTAATCCTTAAAGGTTTCCCTCGATCCCGATACTTACTTTAGTAATGTGTCAACCCAAAGGATATAGGTCGAATGTCAACGCATAAGATGTTTTGTGACTGTACATTTATTATTCCTGACGGGCTATCTGCTGTAAACATTAAACGCTGATAAATGAGGTGTGATAATTTACTGACAACGTTGTGCAAAACGACATGTTTCATCAGCGCTGCTTTGGGCTGTTTACTTTTACATTACCTCTACGAAAATGAGGACCATAGTAAGATTATAGGTGTGCGTTGTGCTTCTGAGAGGTGAAGATGTCAGTTTTAATATTTGGTTTTATCAAATTGAATCTTTTGGCAATGGGCTGTTTGCAGAGCTTGGCATATCCAATGGAAATATTTAATTACCAAACGAGGTGATATCATGCGTCCCGAAGGGCATAGACACATATGATTGGGCTCACACTGACTGTCCAACTCAATGAACAACAGAACACTAGAACCATCATCGCGAGCAGCCATATTCACCAGTATCCTTAACAACCATCAGGAATTAATCTGTTTTCGGGTTGAAGTCTCAAGAATTGCATTTGTCTGCTGCTCACTGTCCTCATACAAGCAGCTATGCAGAAATCGAGGACACTCTTATACGAACACTCATTTTCCGCTCGGTGCAATATGTTGCTTATATTTCTCATTTGTGAAAATGGCCACGTTTGTGTGTATATATTTATTTATTTATTGTGACATTTCGAATCCACACTAGAATCCGATATATATATACATATATATATAATAACGGATATATCGGGCCCTAGTGCGGATTCCACACGTCACAATGAATCGTTGACTGCTCAGTTTGTGCCAATTTAAATAAGATATATTATATATATTGTTATCTTTGTATCCAGCTACCATAGTCTAGACTGCCGACTTTGGCTCATCTGAAGAGTGGACTACCAGCCTTTTGAGTGACAGCCGGTTTTGTTACCACTGTAAAACGTATATTCGTGACAGAGTTTGGTTAATTCCTAATATGAAAAATCCGGTGGTCATCGATTTGGAGTGAAGCGATTATCTGTTGTTTTTTTTATTTCACTGCGATGAAGCCCGGTTGATTGGTTCATTTGCAGCCTTTCGTGAATACTTCTCTAGGTGGTCGTTATTCTTTTGAACGCTTGCCCTACAGTTTGTGCTCTTTTGATTACCATTTCACGTGTGAACCGAGCACAGTTAGGCTGTCTAAACTAAGATAACAACAGTCGTAGATGGGATCAAACCTGTTATTGTGTGATAGGTTAACCGTAGTCCTCAAACTGCTGAAATGTTAACACTGCATACAGCCATTGGGTGGGGTTATATTATAGTATAGGAATATGGAGGTAGAATAAATAGTACAACTCTTTGAGTACGTTTTGTGGAGGAAAACGATTGATGTCTTTCAAAAGAAAATAAGGCGAAAGTAAGGTTTGGCAAGGCATCCATAAGATAGCATTGGACAGCACTTGCTTTCTTTTGCTATGTCATTATCCACCCCTACGTCATCAATATCTATCTAAATAACGCCAAATTCCACCTCATATTAATTGCTGTAGTTTTACCGTCTTCAGACAGTGGGTCGGTGAATGATGTTGTCTCAGGCCAGGCGACGGCTACGGATTAGACTTCATTTTATTGGTAGTTGTCTTTACTCATCTTGGCCTGACCACTTGACTTCTTTCAATCCCGCAATTATGCCAGGAGACAGCCAAAGTATTCACGATGTGGTAAACGTTCGGTTGACATTCTTACACCTTCGCCATTGTAATCCTGCTGTATATAGGAATGAAATTGTTCACCCTTGAGGATACAAAGGTAATTTCTGAACTTTCAGAGTGATTACCCGCTGATGCTGTCTTGTGCGAGCAATTGCAGATATACCATCAGATATTCCAACAAGTTGAATATCTTTGACCTTTAGCGGCCAAGCTTCTCTGCTGGAAAGTTCAAGTGTTGTACTCCTGAAGTCATAAATCTTAAATGGATATGAAACCACATACATGAAACCACATACCACATGCCTAGATTGTGTTAACGTTTGTCTAGTTATGTACCTGTTAACTAGGTCCATGTTCTCGTCAAAATTAAGTAGACACCGCAGCGTGTATAAATATTACCGTGAAAAAAGTTGTTATACAGTATCTGCAGGATTCCGCAGTTCAGCATCGTGAGTGTTGGTAGTGGCTGTCACCTGCTTCACCATTCATTGCTTATAAATAGCGATGCGCATTACCCTTTTAACTCTAAACCAAAAGCTGGCAACACGAATTCAGCTGTCTGGTGTACTACTGCAAACAACTGAGTGTCGCAGACAATACCGCATCAGTGGTTTTACTTGTGCCTAACTGTTATAATTCGTGAACGAAAATAAATATCCCTACGTCAAAGCAAATGATATAGAAAGGAGGGAACTTAACTGAGAACAACATGTATGTTTAAACGTGAAATGTCAGTGGAAAAGTGATTACTTTTTGAAAAGGGCCAATAATAGCGTGTAAGATGTCTTGCGCATTGACATTTCGTTCGCATCTCATCGGTTACTTTTGCGAAATTGACATACAAATTATGTAGCGAGGGGGCAAGCAGCTAGGCAAAATCGATCTAGTCATGAGACAGTCAATCAGGTGACCAAAGCGGAAGCAGTAAGATGCAACTGAAGCGTACTGATTACCAGTGTTTCAAACTATTACGGATGCTTACTTTTTGTCTACTCCTAGTAAATAATAGCAGTCTTCATCGGTGATATAATCACCTTGTGGTTTTCATTGCTATATCTCCTTAACTGCAAGTGATTTGTAGGTAAGTCACAAATAACGGTAGCACTCACTCCGCCGTTAATTTACCACCTCAACAAAAGTCCCCATCTTTCAACCCTGAGTGGCTGTTGAGCCGGCTTTATACTCTTCACCTAAAATATTTGCTCTCTGACATTATTGTTATCAATCTGTCGGTACAGGTGGATACAGTTGACTGAACACAAACATTGAAAGCCAGATATTAAGAAACTGTACATGTCCTTTACTCCCAGTGGCCAAATTTCTCGTCAGTAAAGTAACATGGCTGCTACAGTCTACCCGTAGTTGCGACCCTCAAACGTCTGATAAAGACCTCTCGGTCACAAGTTATGTCCCAGATTAGTAAATACTACCCTAGCCCTGGAGATATAAATGTGTACTGCGTTTTCAGTATATTCATTGTATCTCATTCAACTTCACAAATAAATGGTAACTTTTCCTCACATATTTACTGTCGACAGTTCAAATCCTTGTAAGCCAGACGGTTTTCTACCCATTAAATACCCAGGTACGTGTCTTGCCTGGAGAGAATACCGAGTAGTTTTTTAGTATGCTGATAACAACGTGTTGCTGTCTGTGAGCTCAAGCGGCAAAGAAATCATGTTCATATACAAATACATTGGCTGATTATACTGCCAAGCACCGTTAATAAGTGGTGGATGCCCAACTTTAATAAAACTACGTAGCGCATCTCAGCTGTTAAAGGATATATCAATTCATGGGTTGATCATCAGTAATCCTTCTGAGTTTTAAAGAAACGTTCTTTGATGTGGAGTTTAACCGGTTTTTAAGGTGATACTGACAGCTTCGTAATATCTGCTTGCGTTTTCACTGTCGGTAGAAACTGCGGCACTGAACAGCCGAAACAGAATCCAACGCAGAATGTGAAGAAGAGCACCAAAGGATTAAAAACAAAGTCTAAAAGTGACACCAAAGGTGAGTAAACCACGTCTGTTTACTGTAGGATGATTAGACAGTTTTATGTAACCAAATTGACTTAATGAATTTGGCTGAAATTTTGACCGACAAATATACACAGAAGGCAAGCATCATAAAAACGTTGGTGTCCTCTAGATGAATAGCAACGAATATCCCTGGTAAAGGTTGTGAAACGAATAATCTGTAGGTACTGACACAAACGTATTGTTTTATAGTGTGTTAAAGAATATTGATATCCTCCCACTGGAAACATTTCCTTCTGGTTACTGGGTTGCCATCAGTTTATTTGTTGTCTAAAGTTGGTGCAAGAACCGGGAAGCAGCTCACAAAAATTAATGAGCACGCGAAGTTCTCAAAGTGGCTTTCGATTTGTTAAATACCTCTGGCATCATTATATGACTGATCTGCAATACTGAGAAGAATGCTGTCAGCTATGGTTTTGTAGTCCACTAAAACCAAAAATGATGGTAGCTGGAGAGGGAGATGTTAGCTTACTCAAATTACCTGGAAATGATCAACTAAAATGAGTTTATTCGTGCCATTGCCATTCAGACTTCTGTAGGGGGGCAGGAACAAAGTAGGAGTAGGTGAGTAATACAAATATGAAATTTCCAGGTTCTTGATTTAGTGCTTCAGCCGAAGTGGTAGAATACATGCTGTGTTTATCAACTATGAATCTCTATAGAGGTAAAGCGGTGATTAACAGAATGACCAGTTTCTGATTATTCAGATTAACAGTACCATAATTTCTATCATCGTGGTTGTCGAAGTTAATGAGTCTTCTACGCTAATCACTATATACATACTCTGCTTGTCATAGAAAGGAGCTGCTGGAAACCACTAAGCAAAACAACATCAAACTTTGGTTGATAGCTGTTTGAAAGGTGATTTTCAAAATAATGCCCATTTTTGTTTATTAGGATCAATAATTTCGAAAGGGGACTATCAAGCGCCAATCAAAAGAGAACTATTTACTTAATTAGAAGTGGGAACTGATCCGAAATAAATGAAATTAAGTCGATTGCCCACTGATACTATTTTCACAAGTCCTGCAAAATACTTATTTTCATAACTGACACTCTCGCATTGCTGAATACCACTTCTGTTCTATAGGGACTATCCCTATACAAAGGTATGAACGCGAATAGTCAGTTCAAAATGTAGTCGCTGAATAGCTCATTATAGGCACCTCCGATCTAGGTGGGACAGGAACACCAAGGAGACGAGATGCGTGCACCAAACGTGTATCTCGAAGTCAAATCAATTCAAATAAGTGTTCATTTTGAGTAAAGACACGTGGTATAGATTGCATATAAAAATAAGGCGAAATATGTGCAGTACTCTACAGTTCTAATGTAGCATATATCGACTTTAGTAAACACAAAAACATTTATTTAGTGATTTTAAGCAAAAGTATTACGTGACTTTTTCGGTGAACCTTCACTTACCGTTAACTCTCGATGATGATAGTATTTTGTTTCCACGTCTTCTCTGCAATATGAAGCATGTTGTTTGGTTAAGCTGGATTTGCGTTAATTGTGCAACCTTGTATACACATTGATTGTCATTTAAATGTGGGATATCACGTGAATAGATGGGCTTGAGTGAAAAAACGGGATACTGGTGTTTCTGGCGAGTGGTGCTGATTTTCCTTTGAACAGTTGTCATATTCGAAGAGGAATATTTGGTTAAAGAATTGTGACGATACGATAATTGCCACCTTGATCGTCCCGTCCATAAACCTCTGGTCTCGTCTAATTTAACCGCGGAAACCATTGTCATTGTCATTACCATAACAAACATGGACCTGGCCAAAAGGTACTATGGCTCGGGAAGCCGCTCACTTTAAGTGACGTGGAATATCCTCAAGAAATAAATTTTGCTGAAGAGGTCAGACTAATAATAATAATAATAATAATAATAATAATAATAATAATAATAAGGACTAGATGGAAGGATTAGAAATGATGTGGATGCAAGCAAACCGTTGACTGCGGCACACCACCATGCCGGATAGCATCCTCAACCAGCAATTCGAGTGATCACGAGGACCCCAATCAGGCAGGCGGCATCTACCCACTTTGATCAGTTGTGCAGCTAGGGTCTTCGTATTTAGTGACCACCTTGTAGCTTGACTACCACGCAGTTTTACCCAACTGTTGATGGTCTCAGTATACAATGTTCGGTACAGTGAACGCTCAGCTGGCACGCAGATCACGTGATCTAACCATCATAAGCTTTGCAGTACAATATGCTGACTGATTAGCCGCGCAACTGCATCTCAGCTGTCAGTCTCAGACCAATCCTCATCGGGCGGTTTCGTTTCTGACTGATTTTGTCAAATGTGACTGGTGCTTGTGTTCGTGGCACAAAGCTTTTCCGACTTCATTCTCATTCTGATAGTACCTGTTAGATGAGTACAAACGGGGATAAATGTTTTCTTTCAGTCTGAACAAGTCACAACGTGAGTGCATACGAATTTTCCCGTTGTTAACAAAATTCATGCCACTGGTGGCCTAGCGGATAAGAGCTTCAGTACATAGCACAAGGGGTTGCTGGTTTAATACCCCCATTCAGACTATTTTTACTGGATACTTTCAAAGAAAAGCAAGACTATCGGAAGAGTATCAGTTTGAGGGTGACCATCATAAAACTACGCAAGTTGCTTAACAAGTGGGTCGATGAAAAAGAACACGTGAGTTCCGGCTGATTACCTGAACAGCTGTTATCTCGAACCTCGTTAAGGAAATGTCGACACCGTCGGTCCACATCAGAACAAAACGGTCGTCAAGATTCGGTTTTTGGCTAAAATCATGAAATATTACGTCTTTTGGCTGTGCTTCTATTCTCTTGCAAGCTTTTCGAGTCGAATGAACCGGTTGCAGAATTCAGCCCAGCTTTAGGTAGAAACAATCGAAACTAAATTGATATACAGGAGTACGTGCATAGTTCTACAGAATGTCGTTATAAAAAAAATCACTTGTCGTTCTGCTTCTAAAATCAACCACACCAACTTATTTACGCGCATATGTCGATCGATCAAGACTAGGAAGCTGTAATTGTGGTCTAGTATCCAACATCTTTCCAGGAAATCTCATCAGCAGTTGCCTCTTTTCATTACAGGTTGGTTTATTTTATCATCAGCATTAAAGACGGCAATGCATCAGTGGTTCACACACCACGAAGAAGAAGAAAGCAAACCCTGTATAAGAAGAGAGAAAGAAAAGAAGGAGAGGGGAAGGCACCTAACTACTAAAAATAGCTACCTCTGTATTCAGACATTCAACATCAAAGTGCCTACACATTGCAAACACACAACGAAGCTTTAGGCGAAATTAAAGCGTCATCAGCAAGACAGCTTCCTTGCGGCTTTTACTGTCCTGCATCACTAAATGCACGGACAACCCGAACAAACAACGAAAACATTCACGCCACTGAGCTCGGCTGGCCGCCATCTCACCTACCTTCTCCAGCCACCGAGTCCGTGAGTCAAGAAGGCCCCAGGTCATCATCTGTCCACGTCGCACCTTACACCAATCGGCCGCAACGTCGGCAAAGAGTGCTTGGATTGACAGGCGATTAGCTAGCATCCTTAATACACGACTTAACCATCTAAGCCTGCAAATGTAGTGACTAAACAAAAGAACTCGTTCGACATTCAGTACCAAACACCCGCTTCCTAACCTTCTCGTTGCTTACTCGTTGGTGCCACCCGATAAGAGCGATTGAACGCAGACATCGATGGTTAAATACCTGAAGACGGTTCACGTCTTTTACACTGAGCAGCCAGGTTTTGTTGCCCAAACGTAATACAGCCCTTACTGTTATCTAATGTACGCAACCAAAAATGAAATAAACTACACCAATTTTGGGTTTCCAGTCCGTCGAGTTCAACAAATGAAACAGATAATGCCTACCACCGGACTCTGATCTGGTTGTGCCCTTCTACCGATTTACTCTTTGAGTAGTGCTTAGTTACTGTATTAATAATGATGGTTAGTCCTTCGAATTGAAAGATACGATAATCGAATACCTACTTTGCTGAAAGCGCGGTAACGGTCGGAAGTTTTGGGTTGAAATATCCTATCAACTGGACAGTTTCTTATCACATGTTGATGTACGCATTTGTACATTATGGTTAACTTGTGCACTGTATGTGACTGCTGTAAAAGACTTGACGATATTATCATTATAAACGACGGCAGTACATCGTTGGTTGATGTGTATGCTTAACTTTCAGCTAATCACCGTGGGGATAGTTAGTCATGAGTTTGTGGTAAAAAAGTTGAAAAGAATAAAGCTCAGTTTCCAATGGAACCCGCAGAAAAAACAACACGGTGCTCTGTTATGTGGCTTTCAATACCGTGTTTCATTGATGGTGTCTGCCCACTGACAACTCAGTAAAATTAACAATTATTGCGCCCGCGAATTCGAGTAGAAGCCATCAACTCTAACGTTCTCAGCTATTGACTCTATTAGTCATGAGAACCCCTGCTTGAGAAACGGACCCCCACTTACAATGGCTAATTCCATAGCAGACCAGTTCCTTGTGACAAGTTACCATTCTTCCACATTTTAATCTCAGCCGTCTGATTGCGAGAGCGCTGGAAGAATCTTGGAGTGAAAAGTGACTAGTCATTATTCTTAATGCGTGATCCTACCGTCTAAAAAGCTAAATCGACGAACTTTTGTGATCCTCACCATCAAATATCCGCTGTTTAACATCCTTGTTCCTTAATCACTGATGTCGCCTGATGCGTGTGATCCATTACAATCACTGATAATGGAGTATCTGGAAACACTTGGCGTAATCTACTGTAGACAGTCAAGTTTTACAACCATGGTGATTTGTATGCTATAGCTATGGGCTTCAAAGTGACGCCACCTTATCGTTTGAGATTACCTGTGTTAACAAACATCATTCTAGCCCTAACTTTATTGGTCACATTATATTTTATACGCTTCAATCGTTACATAACTGGCTTCTTGATTACAGAAGCCAGTCAACAATGTACGGTGTTTAATCCAAGTAATTTCAACAACAACCCTGAAGTTCTTTATACCTGGGAGTTACAAACGGTATCCGAATCAGTCGACAAAACGTCAGCTACTGTTTAGCGTTTTCTGTATTGCCTGAAAGTTATCAGTCGACATCACCTTGTCCTTGGCTTGCTCGTCATGTAGAATATTTTGTGTTATATTTGTAGACAAGACTACTATTCAACGAAGATCTACCCCCATTGAGAAGCGCACCCACATTCCTGGATGGAGCGAACGAGGAGCATCTTTTAAGTTCAAGCCCTACCCCGGAAAACTTGGTGCCGCTGGTATCGACAGAATTCACGAGAGTTTAGACGTCGCCGAGCAGCAAGCAAATAGGATGGCAGAAGAAGGTCGTAGACAACGGAATACAAATGTTGTTCCCGTGAGATGTTAGCTTTTGTCTGTTTAGTGATCGTTTCCATCAGCGTCTCTTCCTTAAACTTCTTCTTAAATAGGTTTACTCAACTGAAGAAACCCGACGCGTAACTCAGCGCTGACTATCAGATTTGAGCTCCCGAATGTTTGGTTGCTCTGTACGAGTTGGAACCAAAGTTGTAATAAATCTTCATGAACATCTTAACGTATGTTTCGTCACCTACTTGTAAAACTATCTGGTTCCCACATTAGTGATTATTTAAACGCATGTTTTTACTGTCGATCTACCTGACGTGACTACTCAACACCATAGGGGAATACTCTAAGGGAAGTTTGTTGTTCCCGAACTGGCTAACACTTCGTGAAACTGACACGACAGTGCGTGAGCCACTTAAGCACGACACACGCGAAGTATGGGTGACGTCAAGGTTATAAAGAGCAGTCGCATGTCACAAGCAGATAATTAAGAAAATATGCGCGATAGAATATTTGGTCTGCTTTGATAGGTTGATAATGTAGGGCAGGTGAACGATAAATCTGACTTCTAACGGATACAGTGAGTTGAACGACATCATTGAGCAAACTTGAAAAGACTAGATTTTGGCTTTTGCATGAAAGAATTTGAGTGTATAGAAGATGCCTGAGTGAGTTCGACGGACAAAAGCTTAACCCTAGTTTTCACTTTTACCTGTAACTGACAGTAACTAACGGTGATTAACAGCATTATCTAGGTCAGACAGATACTGTCTACTGAATGGCATCTACTATGACAGAAAGTTTCCCGGCAGTAAGAAAACACGCTTGCGCTGAGTGCTTTCTCAAATTAATGTGAACTAAACGTCACTTACAACTGACCACAGTTGTTGAATTCGCTACGGACTTCCGAAAAAAAAGCACTATGCTCGAGTTTTGCTCTAATTAGAGCTCGTCATTAGTGCATATCCTTGTCACTGCCGAGACTAGAACTAGTTCCATATGTTGCCCAAAAAGGTTGGTGTTTTTCCTGGGTTTATTGAAGAGGTGTGAAGGGTTTTCGTTAATCTCAACTAACTTCTGACTACTTTAACATGAGTGGAATTTTACATCTCCCGGAAGTTCAAACAAAACGTTCCAATATTTATTGGCTAC
>LUCH01000842.1:118502-136296 GCA_013368495.1 Paragonimus heterotremus | reverse complement strand
AATCTGTTCGAGACTGAAGGTTTAAAACCTTCAGTCTCGAACAGATTGCAAATAAATCCAATCATCTCGTTCGATGGGACATTCGTGAACATTGATTGAACGTCTATTGAACACATGACTTTGTCTGCTAGGTTGACTTTGTTGAGATCTTCAATTAAGTCAAATGAGTCTATAACGGTATGTGTGTCAAATGAAGATGTGGCTAACTCTGTAGAGAGCGCAGCTGGTGACTGTATGGATGAGATTGTTCGTTAAGCATTGTCTTTTAGCCACCTTTAAACCGGCCTTAATCAGTGTGTATTGGTTGCTTACAACTTGCACCAGGGTGCAGCTTATTCTCCTACCTCTAGCAGCTGGGCGATACAGGTAACTGGTTAGTTGAGCCAACAGTTTAAATAATAACCTAGTTTCTCTGTGATGGATATCTCCATTCAAACCAGTGGCTTCCGTGTAGAATTCCTGCATCAGTGAACTTCCTGCTAATCTCAGCATCAATACTATCACTGCCATCACTGCTATCCCTGCTGAAATCGTTATTACTGTCACTATTATTAATTTACTCTTAGTATGAGTAGCACCATGTTCGGTGTAATCTTTAATACCATAATGATCTGCACAAATCCAATTATTGTTTGTTGTACTTTCGCTGACACCGTCATTAACATCTACACCGTCTTCACCAGTATCCTCATGTCGTTAATAGTCGTGATGTCTTAAACTTTGAACAGATTATATCAGTGCATTCAAGCTGGGTAGATTCTTACAAATATCAGTTTTTTTTCATTTTACAAGTAAATCACATCTTTCCTCCTGAAATTCTAATGTTTAATGTATCATATCATTCTTTATAATAACAGAAAGTTAAGAAGGAACGCTTTACTGCTGGTGTCGGCCGTTTTGTTTACGACGATGAGGGAAATTTGGTCAGTGTGCCAAAACTAGTGCCATCCGTTCAGTTGGCAACTATGACCGGGACCAGAACAACTGCAGTGCCTAATCTGCGAGCAGCCAGTCCAGGTCAGGTGGTCAATCTGCACTACAAGGTGATGCCACAATGTCTGAACGATGCCAATCTACTGCTTAGTAATACTGGACTAGAAGTAAGTTTTGAATCTTAAGAGTTGGTATATATGTCAGTTAGGATTGATAGAAATACGGCAAGTTTATACTCAGCTCCATTGTCCAGTCACGAAAACAACACTGGGCAGCCTTAAAGCGAGCACCAGTGTGCTGCTATTTGCACGATTGCTGTTTTCACTGTGTTAACGCGAATCCTGTATGAAATAAAAAAAATAGCAACATTATAAATCATGGCAATTATCATAATTTTATCCCTAGCCGTTATTCTCAAAATTAATCTGTAATATCTCATAGCTGTCACCATCATCACTGGCATTTTCAATATAAACCAATCATTTTATCAATTCCTGGGTGAAATTCTCTCAAGAACAAAGGCTTCGGTTCTTGGCCTCAAAAATGCTCACGCAAGCCTCAGTGATGCTGTCTTTATCTCATAAATATAAACAGTACCGTTCTATTTGCGGATGAATCCTTCGCCCCTTCTTTTATTGTCTGAATTTTTTGCTCTCTTCCGGGTAACTATTCATCAGAAGACGTGAGATTCCTCACCTCCGTTTTTGAAATAATTCAACGCTACCCCACAATCGTATGGACATATTACATTTTCTGTGATTAACTACTTGTGCACCTGACCTGACGTACTTGGAAAACTCATGCAAAATTATGGCGACTTAAAGGAGAAAGTCGGCCGGTTAAAATGGTTCAAATACCCTCTTCGTACGCTTTCTAATCATGTAATGTACTTATCGGGTGGATGTACCATTACTTCATACTGACCACTTTTGTGTTTCTATCAATAACTGAGTGTATTTCAACACTTATTTAAGCACACGAGAAGATCCAGCAACTAAAAGTCTCCATATGGAACCTATTTCTTTTAGGGAGAAAATTGCTCCTTCCATTGTAACTCGTTGAAGTTATAATATTAATTTAGATGCTTGAATTGAAAATAATACTCACTCAGCACTCAGGATCTAAGGGTACACGGCCTTCCCTGACAAATCTTCCAAACGAATGCTAAACGCACACACTCAGTTAACCACATCGGCTTTTTGTAAGCTTGGTGATCGAACTAATTCCTTTAGAATGAACCTACGCGAAGTTTATCTCAAAAACCTCTCATCAGGTGCGTTTCATTACACCTTTGGTAGGCTACGGTTAAAGTTATTTTCCACTGTCCAATTAACCGTTCATTCTCACTCCGCAGTTTTTGTGTAACTGTACTGCTGCAATCGCTGACTTTTTACCCGTTGTACTGAAACCACTACGCTCTTCTGCAATGTTCAGTCGAATTTAACGATGCTTTTCCAGAATCTCTCAGCATGCATATTTCTTATAAGTCCCATAAAGGATGAATCCATTTCGGATGTGGTCATTTAACTATGAGTTTCGGAGGACAGTCACATTACAACGAATATTTTTATCTTATTTTCACAACCACTGAATCTTGTTTATTCATTCTTTCATATTTTCCTATCTACAAGTGGACTCAAGGAAAGTCTGCTGCCAAGCCACTTCGGCAACCGGATTCCTACGAATTATGCCGTAATCAGAAGGCCAAAGCAATGTCAAGCGGGTTTGCAAACGTTGGTGACATAATTGAATTGGTACCTGGAGTCACGGTGTCTGACGGTGAACGCGTGCGTATGGGACCCGTTCACGTTAGTGGCAAAGAGATATGTTGAATGTTCAGTTGTTTGAAGCTAACTAATATCTCTTGAAACGCATCGTATAGGACTTTACTGATAATAGCATACGCGAAGTTGTGAGAAGTTTACACAAGTCCTGAGGCAAACAACTAAAATGTAGGCGATCTTAAGATCTGTATTTTAATGAGTTGGTAAAGCAGGTATAAACACCCAATTGTCTTGAATGTAAGTCGTAAACTATCCCTCTTAAAAGTCTATTGCAATCAGCAACCGGGATTTAATGCTGCTCGCTATAAAGACTACTGGTGTATGGCGGAAAAGATAAACCATTCCCCGTTTCATTTCTGTTTCGCCATTATAACGAGTTCACATTATGCTTCTCCCATAACATGGGCTGCATATTGCAATGGGCCAATAGATTTGATCTGATTTCTCGTCATATTGTGTTAGTGGATTCAGGCTTTCATTCTGACCAAACAATTGTTACAGATTTCATTAATTCCACCTGTTCACTGTTGTCCAGATCGTAGCCAACTCACTCAACTACAGCTCGATTTATGAAACTATCTTCATAGTTCAGCTGGTAAAGCACTTACCGCATCGCGTACGCCGTTTTTATCGCTGGTTCAAATATAGCCGAAGTCCAGATTTCTGCACAGTTAAATCTCTTCGAAATAGCAATACGTTAATTGTAATTGACCCGATAATCCAACTCAAGATAAGCTTTCTTCGCTTCTTTGTTATTGTCCTGATTTTGGTAGGTGGCTTTAAACGTTTTCTATGACTAAAAATAATGTTATTATACTTGTCTGTCAAAAGATGAGTAATCTTGCAAACGTAGAAACTATACCATATGCCTTAGTTTATAATAATAATGGGGTCATGGGGTCGTACATGTTCGTAAGTTCCCCTTTATTTATGTTTTATAAGAGATTCATCTTAAAGTCGTCATTCCACTGATTAAACATTCTATCAATTACAAGGTAACCGAAGTCTTCCTTATCTGTTGCGCGCTTTTCAATTCAGTACAAACGAAGAATGTCGCCATTTATATGAAATATTTCACTTGGTAGACTGAGTGCATAAGGGTCTATTGGACTCGAGTCTCCTCAGGTTACAGCCTTCCCAGCTGTCACCGTACGGATTCGCAGTTGATCTCTGGCGCACGTCCGTTACTGCTTTCAGTTCATTCTGGGGAGACCTTTGATCCGGTTCAGCCACAGTCAGAGGCGCACAGTTTATCTGATCGGATGGAGACCATGCACTGTGTTCAGACTAATACTACCCACAGTACCAGCCACTCTCATTCAGGTTAAAATCACCAATCCATTGTGATGTTCAACTTCCATCCAGAGGGCTATTTAATTATCCGCTAATAAACAAGCAATGTACTCGTCAATTTCAGTTCTTTTAGATCTTGGATGAAACCATTGCTGTGAATTTCAAGTGTATTTATATGTTAGGAATTCCACTGGGATGATATATGCTGCGTTCAGATACGCCGTTCCTGTCACTCGGTCGAATTCAATAACCGGTCACATTTTGAGTAATTGGATATAACTCACAACAGCTCAACGAAAAGGAATTATGTCGCTCTCTCGGAAAGTCACTCAACCCTCGTGGAATCAATTAAGCGTCCGTTTACGGTAGCGTTGATTGAATGTTTACGGATGATTTAGTTTCAATGGGATATTCACAGCAACAGGTTGATTTAATCATTGGTAATTATGTTCTCTGACTGTGCGAACCGTCATCACAAATGGTTAGTGATCGACCAACTGCCGGCTCCATCAAACCACTCTTAACTGCCGGATGAATTTACCTAAGCAAAACTGACGACTGATTGGTCAAATATTTGTTCCGTCAACATGGACGTGCACGTTAGCAGCTGTGTTTCGCCGAAGTTTCGAAGTTGAAGCCCATGTCACCGTTTATCTGCACTTTTTGGAAGGGACTTTGAAATTCATGTTCACGATGAGAAAAATTTGCAAACAATGGGTTGAAGAACAAATCCATTTTAGAAAGAAATCGTTAAACCTCACGATGACGAAAAATCCAAACGATTGTTCATCTGTAGGATGCACCAAGCCATGTACGTGTAACGATGTGAAACTCCTCGCTCTATGGGAAAATTAAAATAGAAGTTGGTACAGTTAACCGTACAGTCAACTGTTCAAACAGCACCAATTTTGATCGTTTCCTGAACTGATAACAGATGTTCTGTGACCAACTAAGAGTTACCAAGCTCAACAAGCCTGCAAGCATATTAAAATTAGTCCCATTTAGTTTAGATGATAGTGCGCCGCAAGCATTTGCTTATCTGCGTTCACATCAATTCCAGTTCTTCTGCTCAGCCATTTTTTAACTTGTTCAGTAACGTCTTCTTCCTCTACGATATTCCACGTCACTTTTTGAGTAAGCGACGGCCCGAGCCACCTCCCGGTCAAGGTAATGGCTGATATGATGAAAGTGATCAATATTACCGTTATTGTTACTATTATTATTATTATTATTCTTACTGTGTGTCATGAAGCCATACCAACAGTTCCGTACGTTCTGTGTTTACTTATTGTAGCCGTCTAGTCACGTACATGAAAATGAACAGCAACCCAACTTAATATAAAATTTTACAGAAGTATTTAATGTGCCTGTTGTAAAACACTACAACTTTTGGCCCAATCAAATGGTGCTCTATAATTCGATTGTTTCATACACTTTTACTTAGAAACATCTGAAGCTATTTCATTTTGATTCAATGTTCCGAATAATCGTCCTTCTGAGTAAGCAGTTTACACTGTGTAAAAAAGCTTAATGTTTAAATGAAAGACGTATATGAAAACATTATCGTGTACATCATTGAAGGTGATATTTGGCAGAATTAATTTTGCAAGCAGTTGTTGAGCTGTCTATCTAAAAGAATATGACCGTCAAGCTACCTATTAAAAACACAATTCCAATTATCACTACAGTTTCTAGAGAACTCTCATCGTCATAATACTTCTGTTGGTAGTTTACTGGTATTGATGGGTAACCTTGTTCATATTTGCTGTTTCTTTTCAGCCAGCCTGGTTTTGTAGCTCTGCAGTTGTGTCACATGAAATATAAAAGTGTACAGCTCCTGCTGCTGGACAGAATCCATCTTCTTCATAACTGTACCTCATCTCACTTAACACATTTGCCATAATGCTTGTCAACAGAGTGAAAGGATCTCATTCAGCAAGCTGACAACGTCCTTCAAATCTACATGGTGTATACGTTAAATCTGAGTGTCAACTTTTCAGTTCGGTTTAGGAGTTTCCACAGACAACTGCTGTTTACCCAGTGGACAAGGTGATTAGAGTTTAGACAGGTCAGTGTAAAACAGTCCACTGAAGTTATACTTTTGCAGAGGTCTACTGTTGGCGATCTGTGAACTTAAATTAAATGGACGGAGGTAATTTGTTACTGTCGTACGTGCTAACCTCTGTTATCCCCACAGAGTTGAGCAGCAGATTTTAGAATGAACAGATCTTCTCTGTCTAGGTGATGCTTTTGCTTCCGCGGATACCCACTTAACGGGCCAAAAGTACTAAAGAAAGGTCGGTAAGTAATCCGATAGTACAAGAATTTTGTCGGTGAGTACCGCATCCCAGCTCAGATTTTCTTGGTACATCGGCGTTCTCCCCAGTTTTGCAACTTTTCTTGAGTGAATAGACTTCTGATGGATCTCGTTTTCAATGTTTTAACTATGTATGGAAGCAAGCATTTGTATAACTATTCTAGCGTAGACTAGTGTAAGGTTCCACAAACTCTTCAAGCAGTATCTGGAACCACTTTTTGCACTCTTAGCCATGACTGCACGTATTGGTTTCGGAACGAAATTTTCAACCGTTCACTTTGTTCTTTCCCTTATCAGACCGAAAGTTCACCGACCCAACAAGAAATGCGTTTGGAACAGTTGAAAGAGCTTCCTTGCATGGACCGCGATCCGCAATTCACTCCAGTAAACACACCACCTTTAGCCCCCGAACAAATTGTTCAAATGAGTGCTATTCGCTTAGTGAACAGAGAATAAGATAAAGAAGTCGAAGGTAACTTTTTCCACACTAACGAAGAATATGACCACACCGAACGTGTTCAGCTCCTATTTAAGTAGTGTGATGAAATACAAAAAGTTTTCTAATGGATGAGTTCATTATGTTGATGGGATTACGGATAATTTGATGGTGAGTAATCAAACGCCGCAGTGGAATTAGTCTCCCCTCGTATGCATAAACAATGGATTTTATCAATAGATAACCTAATTGTACAAGATGAAAAGGTGGGAAAATGTGATGAGATCCCCAGTCCGATCAGGCTTTTGAATTTTCTTCAACAGGGACTCAGACCGATAGATCGTACATACAGCTTGTAACAGAAACCAGCTAAATCGTTCTTGACTAATCGATCTATTGCCGCTGGATCCCCACTACAATGCTTCACTTTGAAATAAACATTCTGGTCAAAATGACACACACAAGTTACGAAATGAACTGTTAATAAAGGTGTAATTTATTAAGTAATTCCTTGGTTAAGTCACAGCGAGTTAAAACAAAAGGTTTCGGCTCCAAAACGTTTCGATTCTTACGTAGAGCCTTTGTGAGGCAATTTAAATCTGGAAATTTATTCATAAATCGATTGAGAACAACACAACGTTATCAGCAAGTTGTGTTATTCAGAAAATTTACATTGTACAAGGGTCAAATTAGGCCGTCATCAGCTGCCACGTGTTAGTGAGTTTAACATGTGGCATATAGACAGCCTGTCAACAGGACGTTAAGGTTCACGGTTCACCCGAGGTCACCACATGTCGATCCCGGGTGTGAACAAGGACAAATAGTCATTGTGTTTATGTGTGTGTACATGTATGTGTTTAATCCACAGGATGCTATCCAGGTGTCTTTCGCGTCGTAGCATTGATTTTAGATGTTTAGATTTTTTAGCTATGAACGAAACAGTCTGGAAAAATACGATCCAGATGGACGTTGGAATGTTTAATGAACAATCATTGCGGGACCGTGAACGTAAGCGCGCGGTAGACAAGGGAACCATCGGTACCATTGGTCGTGTTGACATGATTATGTAGCGTTGCCACTTGTGCGGCTGCGAATGTGCTGATCGTTTACGATTAATAGGTCACCAGCGTACTCATAGTACATCGTCGGCGAAGAGACAACGAGTACGTTAGGGTCATTTCAGGTTACATCAGTTATATTAATATTTTATTGTTCACATCAACCAATGACTACCGTCGTTCAGAACTCATCCACTCTCATTTTTAGAAACGTGGTTGTTTGTGAGCTTTTACCCTTCCTTTTTTAGCATTGTTGGTATACTGTATGACGAATTTTTTTTCTGTTTTCTTCTTGTCCAACCTTGTATTTTGATTTTGCTACATATCCTCTGGAGTGAATTAACATGCAATCCTATGATGGAATGCTTCTTGTGTTATATTTCCAAAACTTTTCTTCCCAGTGTAGATCTTACCATTTCGGTCTTTCTGTTTAGTTCAATAGAGATAGGGGTTTCATTTTAAAGTTAGCCCATGCATTGGCTAGCCAGCATTGGTCGGCTATACACAAATGTCTTATTCAGACAACTACCGGTCTTATTCCTCCGAGTTTACACCGGGTACATGGGTTGTGAGTGAAACAACAAGTGGCTCGCGCTGCACCACATACGGTGTTGGTTAAGCGCAGGCATCCTTTGGCTTCGGTTACTGTGGCAGCCTAACCCGAATCTGATGCCGCCGACCGTGCGTTTACTCTGCATGTGTGTAGACTTTTTGCGACAGGGTTGGTGACAGAGATGCCGTAAACACACAAACACGTGTCTGCTGACGACTCTCTTGAATGAAGCTTGTACAACGTAGACTTTTTATTGAAATCATTTGATAAGGACCCTCTGAGAAGATCGAAACGTTGCGAAACCCATAACTCTTGTTTTTATATCGTTGTGACCTAACTAAAGAATTACTTGATGTTACTAATAAGTAGTTTGGCCGACTTACGATTTTAGATGACACCCAAATCATAAAGCTGCCAAACTACTTATTAGTAATACATTCCTTATGTTCAACAGTGGCGCTGGTGGGTTCCAGCGTGAACTGTTCTAGAAATCCTGCATGGGCAGTCGATCCCTCGGATCATTTGATGGATTCCATATGAGACAGTGGGACGGGTGGGTAACCGAGTCCAAATGTGAAATTCCCGAGCTCCTGACGTGGTTTCGTAGCTCAGCTGGTAGAGCGGTTGCTGCGTGGAGGCATGTTGTTTCTGTTGCTGGTTCGAATCCAGCCGAAGCCCTAACTTCAAATTTGGGTCTCATCTAAAATAACTTAATAATGAACACCAGCACAATGCACCATGTTTTCTGATATCCCTTCTGCTTACGGTTTGGTGGTAATTAAGGCGTAATTTTCTAACACAAACTTCCCAGGACCACACACGAGGACCGCCCTTTAGGGTTTGGAACGTATTTAGTCTGTCCACTATAATATAGTTCAAACTGAACACCACTCGCAGTCGAGATCATCAGTACTGCACTACCAATAAGCTCCAATAAGAGAGAAACTCGAGTCTAATGCTTCTTTACAAAGTGGGCTGGTCGAAAGGCTTAACTGAATGCAAGACTGATCCAATGTGAGTGATGTTCAATTTGAAATAATCGAAATTGCCGAAGTTCATTGCAAACAGTGTAACATAGTGAGGCACCTTTGTCACATCAAACCCAGTTGTTTTTAAACCGATGGCATGGTTGCCAACTGATATACTTGAAATTGCTCATGGGAAAGGCGTTGTTCACCGACTTCTTAACAGTGCCAGTGATGCGAGCACACTTGTGTGGACTGAGCCAGCTTGCACACAGCAATCGCAAATCAAAACCGCTTTGTCTCAGTGATAAGAGAGAAATGATTCAAATGAGGGAATTCGATGAGTCCTGTTGTCTTGGTGATAGTTATACCACCGCATTCTGCGGCACCAGTGGAAAAGTACCAGCTACCACTGATCTCTCCAGTAGTCTAATTGGCTCGAACTTCCTGGAGGCTGAGTATTTTGAAAACTTCGTTCTGGCTTACAAACAATTAGAATTGCTTACTCATACAACGTAAGTGCATTATAAACGAAATGTCATTCAGTCAGATAACAAAAGGAAAGAAACTATGTATGTCTGGTTTTCAAAAAGTCATAAAGAACAACAAACTAACGGAACGAAGTCCTTCGAATTTTATTGCACTTAATTTTACACGTTATATCTTAATACTTATGCGACCGCAAAAGACGTATGGCGTAGGAGCTGTTTATTGCAAGACATCCACTACAGGCACGTGAAATTAAGGGACAACGAACGCAACCGTTATTTTGTACAGTTGCTGTGTATTCATGTCCTTGGCAATAGTGTAGCCACAGTTCGTTTGGTGACACGTCACTCATAGTCCATATACATGTTTCCAATGTTCACTTCTAGTCCCTCGTCTTCCTGGTGCTGTGATCTGCCCTTTGGTTTCCCCGCCTACGAGTAGTGCATTACTACTCACAAACGAAGCTGCATGTTATACAACATTACTGAGCCATGATGAAACTTGCTGTTCTGTTATTCTGTAAGCTGAGAGTATCCAGCTTCGAATAAACGCTATCCAGCTATTGTCTAGGCGTAGACAGTAACATCTTACTAAATAACATTGAGTGCCAGCTGAATAAGCGTTGGCTAGAATACTGATTGTTCTCTACATAATAGTTCGGAACTGTCGTATTTAATATTGTTGTCTATCACTGTGTGTATTGTGGAAACCACATAAAAAATGATGGTCACCCAATGTATTCCATGACCCTAGACAAAATTTTGCAAGGTGGTATCCGGCGCTTAGTTCGCAAACCCCGTTCGTACACATTTCACACCTGCGAATCAAACATACGATCAGGGTAAGCTAGTAGAATCTAACCGGTAAGGACTTGAAAGAAATGGTATTAATCATCCAGGTCCACTCTGCTAACCACCATTCACCTTTCGATTAATTGATTTTTGCACGTACTGGTTGGAGTTATTTTCTCTCCATCTGAATGAACTCCATACACTGAGTACTGTACACAGTTGACCGAATACCAGTACAATCCATGGGCATGAACTCCCATACAGAGCTATATTAGCTGGACGTGACATTATCATCTTGAACTATTCGCTCACTCTATGCATACAGTATTCTAAGTGTGTCCGTAAGACGCGTCCATTTTGCCAAGACCACAGGTAGACTGAGCCAGAGAGGTCATACCAAACTCCACAGTTCACCACATAACAGCTGACACACGAAGCTAATCACATTTGTAATAGTTGGCAAGCCAAAATCGTTGGGACTGAACTAAGTCACCTGAAACATTAACTGGTCAAATGGAAACTGTTCAGCGAAGGCTCCCTAATCTTTTGGTAGCGAGAATTGAGCACTAAAACCAATAACCATAAGTTTCATTCACGCTAGCTTCGTGGCTTTTCAGACAACATACAAGTTGAAGCGCAGTGGATTACTAGTGACAGCCATGGTCTCTTAATTTAAGGTGGAAGCCAGCTGCAGAATGCCAGTTTTTTCTGACCATTGTTTCTGTCCGAGTGCAGTTCTTTTAGGTGTTTTTGACTTAAGGGGACTTCATTACTAGTCGTTAACGCAGCCCTATTTTGACGGTTGTTTCAACAATAGGTTTAATTTATCTACTCTCTCCTGTACACACTGTTTGTGGTGCATGAGATAAAAATACTCTCCAGGAAAAAACCTTCGTTAAATAATTAAGTCTACGTTTCTTAGAACTACACTCCTTCTGGAGAAAAGGAATTCCGCGTTAATTTTCATTGAGCAGGCTCTTAAACTTTTAGTATCCAACTGGTAAACAATTAAGCTATATGACTTTCACTTGACTCCCGAATACTCTGTTTTCCATGGATTCAGGATATTCACATTCACTTTCTACAAATCGTCACTGACGGCCTGTAAACACAGTTTTCTCACTCTCAACCAAAGCCAGGGAGTGCATCTACCTCACCGGGTTACAATGAAGACGTGCGGCATCGTTTTTCCTCAAATAAGTCACTTACATTGACTGAGGCCAAAGGACAGCTGCCCATACTTGTTGCTACGAATGACATGCGAAGTAGCACTGGTGTGATTTCATCCGCTGGTTTCGGAATCGCTAAAAACTTGAAGGTCGCGAAGTGTGAAAGCGGAAGCAGTTGGATCATACCTGGTGGTGGTCAGTCAATCCAATAGGAGGTCAAATTGGAATCTCTGCTAGTCATGTACTAAAGTGAGGTATCCTTTAACAGCATGTCCGTGGTTCAAGTCCCGGCAGTGGCGACGATATGCACCACTGACAAGCTCTAATGAGAGCGAAACTCGAGTCTAGTGCTTCTTTACGAAAGGGGCCGACCGGATAGTCTCTGGGAATGCGACAGCTGCGATCAACTGTGGTGATGTTCAAATTGAAATAAACCAAATCCTCGAATACTCATCAATAATTTAACAATAAGGTCTAAGTTGGGAGAGCAGAAAATTAAAAACGTAAGTCTAGAGGAGGCAGGAAAGGAAGTCGTAGTCATGGCGGCAAATTAGCGTAAGAATAGACATTGTTGTATGTTCATTGAATCACTCGGACTATAATGTAGGCAGTATTCACGTGTGTTTGTATATGATAACTTGGTCATGCCTAAGGTGAAGACAATGGCGCAACGGCCAACACGGTTGCCAACTGAAGGCGTAGCCGAGGTTCAGTTTATGGCTATAACAAGGATATACACTACTGACCAACTCTAACAAGAGCAAACCTTGAGCCCAGTGTTTCTTTTCGAAAGAGTTTGACATGAACGTCTATCTGACTGCAAAAGCTGTCTTCAGTTTTAGGTAATGTTCATTATAAAAACAAATAATTTAGTCTATCTTAAGAAACCGTTTGATTAACACAGTTGATGTTATAAGCGGAGACTACAGTAGATTTATTCAACTTCATTAGGGAAAAGCAGGGACTAGACCCAATATTTGGAAGCGTAAAACTGTGATGTTAATCGTACTTGTCTTTCTCGGAGGATTACGTTAGACTATAGCCGAAACTCGGATCTATGATTGTTTCTAGAGTTGACCTCTCTAGAATCCTACCGAAAGTCCACGGCACCGTAGGAAACTGGTCCTTTTGAAGGACTAGTCCTTTTGAGGAGGACTGCCTAGAGAGAGTACTGCGCATGTGTTATAAAACGTTAAGCCGACTGTCTCTTTCACATAATTTATTAAAACACAATCATCTTTTCTAGGACTGCCGAGACAAGCATAGGAGAGCATCTATTATTGTAATGAGTACTGTTCTGGAGCTATAGGAGAACAGGGAGGTACTCTGACAAGTTTCACACGTTTCTTCTGTGTTGTTTATTTGGATAACGTTTACTGCCTGTAAATCCTTTCGTGAACCAAAGTGAAGTCGCACATCCTAACGGCAAACCTAACAAAAAGGTTAGGCACAATTTGTCTAAGTAATCTGCCCAATGGAAGACTGTCGGTTTTATAGTCCTATTATGTAGCGAACTGTTCTCACGTTAGGTAGTTTACACTTCATAGTTGTTAGCGTTTGAGTTGGGAGTCGCCACGCCTCAATCTAGACAATATCAACACTGAGAACTTCATTGTTCTCACATCATCAAGGCTACATAGCTCGTGCTTCCACATACCTTCCATAACGTCATGTGGTATACGTGTGCACATGTCTGAAAAAGAAGTGGGTGTTAATCCAAAAACACGGGACAACCAA
Source organism: Paragonimus heterotremus (assembly GCA_013368495.1). Taxonomy (NCBI): domain Eukaryota; kingdom Metazoa; phylum Platyhelminthes; class Trematoda; order Plagiorchiida; family Troglotrematidae; genus Paragonimus; species Paragonimus heterotremus. The sequence continues at coordinate 122,771 of LUCH01000842.1, read as the reverse complement.
GAGTGAGGCAAGTGGAGGGAAATACAAAATTTGGAAAAATGTAGCAAAGAAGGTAATCTTTTTGTCCGTTTTACACTAAGAATTATTATGTGTTTGTTATTATGTTGCTGAAGGGGGGGAGCAGACTCACTTTTGCTCTCAGTCTCTGTATCATACTAATCATATACGATTTGTTTACAGAAAGCCTTCTATTTGTTGGCACACGCGAAAAAACATTAACATAGACATCATCGCCACTGCCGGGACTTGAACCACGGACAAGCTGTTCATGAGGCAACCGTGTTTACCACTACGCCATTGACCTCACGTTAGGCACGACCGAATAATCACATGTGAACGCTCAGCCGCTTTCGAGTCTAGTGCTTCTGCTTTTCGAAAGGGGCTGACTGGAAAGTCTATGGGGATGCGACAGCTGTGATCAATTGTGGGTGATGTTCAACTTGAAATTAACCAAATCCCCGACTTCTCACCAGTAATTAACATAGACACTTAACCCATCAAAATCTGTATTCGATAGTCGAATGTATATCTACGTCGGATACGTTACGTAACAAAAAATCGAAGGCTTCTCCGGTTCACAGAGGCCGTAGAAATTAGGAGATGGAAGCCACCCCTTTGTGTACAAAAGGACTTGTTAGTCAGTACCAAATTGCCCTGGTAACTGATGTGTATGAACGTATGTTAGTGGTTGTGGTTGTGTGGCTGTTGATTTTGCTGTTTAGCTTCACAATGCCTACTGGACTTTGCTATATATATATATATATATATATATATATATATATATATATATATATATATATATATATATATATATATATATATATGCAGTACGTATCTGATGAGATGCAGCGAAATGTGCTCCAGAGATACACTGTGCAAATAATTGTTTCCTACTTCTCTGTTCATAAATATATGTATTGTTCAACAAACAGCATTCAGCTCGTTAACGTGGTAAACACAAAAACTTATAAGTTGAAGAGAAGTTACAAATCGGTCAACTGATTGGAAACCCTCCTGTTAACTGTACCTTACCGTTTGCTGTTTTTTTCGTTTTTTATAAGAAATCTATTGATGGAAATTTAATGGAGAACATAGCATCAAACAAAGCAACATCATGGCCGCCGATTTCGACTTGTGGTAATATTCTACATTATTTCCAATCTCGGATTCTGATCGCCTTTCGTAACTTAGCCCTAAATATGGTAATAGTTAACGGAAGGTCAAACACAATGTCATGGGTTTTGTCCGTAAGGAGTTTATCCCAAACTCATGAAAACTACACGACTTCGAGATCCTATGAAGGTGGTTGCAGACTGCAAATTCGCCTCGTCTGGTTCCTGATCCCTGTGAACAAACTGAAGTCTTTCAACAGTGTTGTCTGTTTATCTGGACCGGTTTTCTTTCACTTTATGAATGACCACGCGATATTCTTTCTGCTGTCCGTAAATGTCAGGTTTCGTCTTTTACATAGAGGTACAGTCACTTGACATTCACTGATAGCTTTTGCTAAAATGAGCAGTAGTACTAGTACTCATGCGTATAAGAGCATTGGGCGTCATGTCGGTCACATCGGGGACTCGACTAGAACTTTAATCCACAGGTATAGTGTTGTGGTTAGTTTGATGGCAACAGCCTCAGTTTTGTCTTCTGATAGCATACTGGAAAGCTAACCGTCCTAATGCCAAAAGCAATAAAATTGATTTGATGCCATTTAGTAATTTCAGTATTTCTGAAGCATCCTATGTTATTTGCCGACAGAAAATAGTCTGAAATCTCAGTATTTTCGAAACTAAGGACTACGGTTGATTCAACTAACCCTGCACTTCCTACCTGTGGTTAGGTTCCGTTTGAAGCTTGTTTACCTTGCAACCTGCACCTAGACTAAATTAAATTCGTGTTCTCAATAATAAAAAATCGGCATTGAGCCTCCTCGTCATTCGGGCTGGCTACTTCGTTTATGTGTGAGTTTGTTCCAGCGGTCTGTTTTACTAGGCCCTAGTAGTTAGTGAACAGTTTGTTGTTCTACCATTAGGGTTTTTGTCCTGTCCATTCAGAACATATCGCATACTTACTCTGTAAGAAGACTGTAACAAATACAGTGCTATCTGTGAACTGTCAAGTTAGTTACTAAGCTGAACATCCTGATCTGCTGTCTTCTACTCAATCATTACATCAACTAATGGACGGCAAATGTTGTTGTATCTAGCTACCTTTTGTACAGCACAATTAAGTGTGTCATGGAACGACAGGAAAGGAGTTCGAGACTTGACTAAGTCGTAAACTGCGACATGTCCTACATAATAGACATGTAGTAAACTGAAGTACACAAATACTCTAAGACCAAACACCAAGGTTCATCCGATGTTTTCATCATAGTATGAGCTTTTATTCTCAAACGTCAGTCAATTTTCCTGCGTTTCTGTGCTTGAAAACTGGGTGGTAGCGAAATTTTGCAATTGATAAATGCCACTTGTTCGACCTACAACATGATCTCTGTGCTTCCCAGCTGGTGGCACCCTTCCAAAAAAAATTGTCCCAAAACCTCGCATTATCTTTTAAACGCTCTAAAATGCGGTTTCTGTCTCACTTTCATCACCTTTCCAAACAAAGTTAACTAGATGTAAATAGAATGCTCCAAAAATCCAAGAAGTCGACGTTACCGTTCAACACTTGCAGAAATCAAATTCTGTCTCTCAGTACCGATAATCTGAAATAAAATGAACACCACTTGCAACTGATCCTAGCTTTCGTACTCAGCTACACATTTCAATCGATTCTTTCAAGAAAGAAATACTAAGTTCGAACTGTGATCCCGCGAGGGCACATCAATAGGGCGAATCACTACCACGGCTGAAATGTGAACTCCGATCAACCCTTTTACGTGAAAGCCGTGTTGATCACTTTACCTTTAACCTGGCATTATGCATGATCGAATTAACCTACTTAAACTGTCAGCCAAATTTATGATTTTCTATCAACAACCACTTTTTATCAGACTGGTAGGAGATAAAATGATATGTGCAATGACAGTAGTGAAGGTGATCCTACATCTACTCTTCGGAAAAAACTTCCGAAGCCAACTCGCAGAATAAAGTATGAAGACTATCGCGCTACGGAAGTAAGATGCAATTCACTATAAGATAATTTATAACAAAAGGCTGACTTCATTTCTGATTTCTGAAATTCGACCTTTTTCAAATCTTACATTTACTGCTTATTTTCCAAGATTACTTTTACAGATAACGGTGAGAGAAACGAAAGTTTCAACTCGCGAGCAGACGTAAAGTCATTCAAAAAAATAAACGACAAGCGAACCAGTGAAATCAGTGTCTACTAACCATTTTTGGGAGAATTAACATTAGAATCATTCCAGCGAAGCGAATAAGAACGTGATTACTACTCTGAAATGACCTGATGATATAAGCAGGTTGTTCATTAGCTTTTGTCTATATTAAAAATTCGTTTGTATTTTCAGTCGAAAGAATGTAGCAGTGAAGATATCTGGCTGGATATTCGCTCGATCGCGTACTTCATTAGGCTCCTGTTTTATGATAACTTTCTCTTGTGATACTTGAGAAATGTATTTGACTGTAAAACGTGAGTAGTTGTTACTTCTACAAATCCCACGGCCTTTTTTGATAAAGATAAGTTCATAACACTACCAACAAATTCAACTTTTCTTAAACAGTTTCTGAATAATCTACTACACTAGGCGAGATTTATATGGGCCTACTGCTCGTGCAAAAAAAAATGTTTCGAAGCGGAACAACCGGCGTGGTATTGGCGTCAACTAGGTTAGAAGATGCAGCATATGACATTCTTAAATCTGTGGAGTTTGCCGAAAGTACAATAGTTTACTGACAGTAGGCTACCGGAAAACGACGTATGTCATCACAGTAGCTAGTTATCGGGCCATCAGTCTGCTGAGCTGCACAGGCAAGGTGCCTGCCAGAATCCTTCTGAACCGGATGAATACGGACGTCTTAGAGGCCAATGTTCCTGAGGAGCAATGCGGATTCCGGGCGAATTGGAGTAGGATCGACTTGGTGTTCGCTGTTCGACAGCTTCAGGAGAAGTGCTGGGAACGCAACCAGCCCCTGTATGCTCTCTTTGTTGACTTTACCAAGGCGTTCGATTCCGTGAGCCTCGTGGCGCTGTGGACGGTGCTTGGTAAGTTTGGATGTCCAGGTAAGTTTGTCAATTTGATTAGATTGTTGCATTTGGGCATGAGGGCGAAGATGCAATCGTGTGGATCGACCTCTGATGATT
>LUCH01000842.1:90947-113627 GCA_013368495.1 Paragonimus heterotremus | reverse complement strand
TATGTATATATATATATATATATATATATATATATATATATGTATATATATATATGTATATATATATATATATATATATATATATATATATACGATCACTGCCTTGACACTTCTGATTTATGGTGTTCCATGCTCTCAAACAACACCCACAGTTAATTTGACTGCTTCATGCTGATCGTTATTCCGGTCTGTTGAAAAACTGTTCACTTTCATCCCGAAACCAAAGGAATTCGAGTTTGGCTTACTAATTCTTCAAATCAGCCTTTATCACTGGTGAATAATGGCCGCCCATGTTTTAGTCTTTTGGGGGTACATACTGAAACCGGTACACGGGAGACTTTGTCAGGGCATATAGATGTCGCATCGGACCGATTCGTATGGGTAAGCCGCCAGCTTAGTAGTCAGACAATTACTCATCTCCGAAAATGTCAACTATGAAAGATGTTGTTAATGCAGCCGGTGACTGTTTCGCCTGACACCTTTTACAAGAATTTTTTCTCAGTTTCATGATTAACCACTATGATCTTTTACTAAAGGTATATGTTTAACTCAGAATGACAGCCTTTGTCATTCCTCTGTCTCTCTAATGGATGTATGGTGGTTTAAACGCCAGCGACTTCTATTCTCCCCAGCCTACCTCCAACCCAACGCTTGAACGAGATAGGTCTTATAAACGACCGATCCATTCTGTTAAGGATTTATTCGGCCTGTCCATCGCATATGAATGCTATTCACGATTTTATTGAAAGGTCCAGAAATAGGGGCATCATTTGATGAAGTTTTTATATCCTTACACGTGGTCGTCACCGCGAGTGCGCGTTCTGATTCTAACTTCTGTAGATACCTTTGTTTTTTCATGAAGAGGCGATAGTGTATATCTACACTCTACACATGATTTCAACAGCTGTTTGTCAAACTTGACGCAAAAAAGTATGCTCAAACAAACCCGGACTGCAGGATTTTCATCAGCATTTCTAGCCACTTGTCTTGCATAGAAGCGTACATGTTCTAAATCACTTCGCTAATGGTTGTTGATGAACATCAAGATAGCATAGTAAACTAGATTACTCTGTAGAATATGGCACAGCATATGTTTGTTTTCATCTGGTAGAATTCTGGCGGGGTCCGGACTGCCAGTTGCATTTTCATTTTGTTTGATTTTACAGATTCAGTGCGAATTAAAGTATTTACGGCATTAAACTAACTCACCTGGACAAAACAAGCTCAAAATTTTCAAACTGTGAGTTCAATTATCCTTCTTACTATTGTAATTCAAGTATGCTGATTACCATCTCGCGACCTCGGACCAGGCCAAATTCATGCTACTGGTTTTCAGTCTGACCATTGTTATTCGGCTCGTCACTTTTTGAACATGTATCAAGGTGATGATGTAACTAATACTACAGAACAGTGATGAGGCAGATTATTTGTGCTCTCGGTTGAGTAATTGAGAGCCGTGATTTGTCCTTACTAAAAACAGATAAGAATCTGGGAATGTCAACTTGAGAATATTTCATTCAGGTTTCTGCTCTTACTGTTTTGGCGTGAATTAGCCGACTGAGTTTAGCTCAGTCAGATTGTTTACTGCAATCTAATCGATCGTCCAAGCCGGTTTAAGTGATACGCACATTACGCACGTCGTCTATACCTTGCGATAACGCCGATCTAATCAAATCTGTTAAACCAGTTTGTTTGATATTGATTGCTGGATGCTAGAACGGCTAAGCATTTATTTTGACTGTGTATACTGTCATGCATATATGACTTTTTCTGTAACGGCCTATGCCGCACAGTTGCGCAGGCTTAGCTGACGGAATGAAATTAACGTTCCGTCCAAATCTGTATAACATCGGCTAATCGGAATTGTATCGTATCTAAAAAAAACCTGTATATTCACGCAGGCAAATAGACCACATTCCTTCGATATAACGTTCCAGCTCACAGTCTACAGTCTTGACGTATAAGACTGACCGAAACTATGCGCGTCGGTGTGTTATGTGCGCTTCACGTGATATTTCAAAGCAGTCGTGGCAGCGTCACCGCATTAGAAGTTGAATACCACTCATAACTGATCACATCTATCAAACGTCCATAGATTTTTCAGCTAACTCCTTCTAGAACGGACGATAGCCTTGGTTTTGCTACGGTTAAAATTCGTCAGTTTTGTACAAACTTACCACAATTGGAATTTAAACTATGATGCTGATTCTCGCAGACAACCATTCTGGCTAAAGCGCACGACCAGACTGTCGTATGCAAAGTTCCAGCCACAACTGCTTGCGAGTAACAATCGGGTTTTCAATATTTTGTTAGACCTAAGCGATGGCCCAGCTACTAAGATTTCTGTTCAAGTTAAAACCTCAAAAAACACTAAACTTAGACGACATTTTGAGTGGTAACGAATAGTTGATGAGCTAGTTGATGTTCGTTGAGTTAAACTCACAAAGACAAACTTCCGTGTTCTACAACCCACTGTTATATTTGCTAGTGTTCAGCACCATACACTGGTCGTGAGACACGGCAGTTGTCTGACACCGTAGGTGAGCCTCATTCTGTCTGGGTGAACAGTGGTGTGGCCCAAACGGTTCCGAATATTATCGTTGCACATCCGACCAAACCAAATTATTATGTCAGTAGGATGGACAACCGAGTGCCAAAAAATCGATCTACAATAGTGATATTCTGTATTTTGAAGGTAGCCCAGGCCGGTAGCATTCGTTTGTGCAACTTTAGCTTCTACGTCCAAAAGTTTGTGTAGACAACTTACTCTGATCTACAGTCGGTCAGCCTCACAATTCAGAACAACGACTGCACAACGTCTAGTGAACCTGGTTTCCTGAAAATCCACTGACCGATTTCTTCTAGCTCTGGTGATCATTTTCATACTTATTGTGTCATTATTAGTCCAACGTCCAAACACAGTAAACAACTCTTGCTAAGTGTTTTATCGTTTTCATGTTACTGAACTGTTAGACCTAACAGCTTAGAACGCAAAAGATTAACGGTGCTGAACATATTTTTCAGTAGCATATTAAAAAGGTATTTACTAATGAAGCGTCGTTAACCTAACAGTAACAACAGATTCAAGAAAAGTTTCGAAATAAAAACAGGAGCATTTAATGCCGCCTATGCTCCTGGTACTCAACAAATTTCAGTATCATTGTTCTTCAAATCAGGGGGCAATTTTTGTTTCACTGACTGAGGTTTTTTCCACCGTCAAACTGATTCACTGGAACCCTTATTGGAATACAATCCAGTGTGACTGGCATCACATTACTGTAGCTCCAAGTGTGTTACGCTTGATGTGAATCTCACGGAAAAAAGCCATTGGCGTATACAATCAGCGAAATACGTGGTTGTCAGACAACGGAGCATCTCTAAGCGAGTCATCAACAATTTCTCGGCGCACTGCTTTCCGTACCCTATGGACTACGGCAAGCATCATAGGATAGATATGAAAGGAATCCTGCTTCAAAATAGAGGTATTTCTTAGGAAATAGAGTCAATGAAACTGCGCGTGTTCGTGAGGAAACTCCAGCAACCAGTAAGGTGTGTGGCACTTTAGAAACTAGCTGTTAACTCGAAGGTCCTTGCTGACCGGGTAGACTATTATGCTACTTGAAGCGATCACTGGGGTAATGTGAACGAACGGTGAAAGAAATGATATGAAAGATCACGATGACCGTACGCTTGATTTTTACTACTTAAAACAAGAAAAGAAACAGTTTACTGCACAAAACAAAGCGGTGATATCTTCATGGTTTCGAAAGAACAGTTAACTTGTCAACGGTGGATGGAATGCGGACGTAATGTTCCCTCACGCACTCACCTGAAGCAAATCTAGCTTTGCACATCGCCAGTTAAATGAAAACATTATTTTGTGAGAAGACGCCAACTAAGTTTATCCGACTGTAGTCACCTAACAATGTCGTCAGACAGGGTTTGTCATCGTTCCCAAGCTTCTGACAGTCTACCTCACACTAGATGACGTACGCAGTCGCCTTGATGTTCAGGCTTGGCGTTTTTTTTTCGGTTTCAGAGACAAATCATCTTTAGGATTTTCCAATGTGGTATCGCACAAACAGTTCGTGAAACAAATTCGACCTTTCTCTAAATATGGGTCGTTCGCAAACTATGATAGATGTAATAAACTATGCGAATCGTACAGCTTTCAGAAATCAAGACAGCCAAATGTTGTAGAAAAGAAGCTCAGCTTTGCAACCCCGCCCAACTCTAAAAGTAACCATTACAACTGCGCATTTTTTCAAGTAAAATCCAGAGGTTATGTAGAAAGCTTGCGAGTTAACATTTTGTAAAGTACGCACATTCAGCAGGTCCCACAATGTTAACGTGGATTCAGAGGTCAGGTTTTAGGTGTTATCTAAATGATGTAACAGCATCCTGTGATCATTCCATCAGCTATACATCAGCGGGTTGTATAAGAGTGACCACATACTCAGCTAGATAAATTCGAAGTAATTTTGCTAAATGTAATCCCACCCCAACCACGTGATTTAAAGACAAATGATATAAAGTGTCTTCATTCTTCTACTCGAATAAAGATAGGAGGATAGCAGAAAGTTTGAGACTCCGAACTCATCGTAAAATCAAGATTCTAACCTTAATGACGCGAAAGGAAATGAAGAAGGTAGGAAGAATGCGAAACGATGAACAAATAAGAAGTATTCTAGATGTTATTTGGAAATGGAGGAGGATTGGTTATTACTATACGAGGTGACTGAGGTTAGATTAGAAATCTCCAAATATCTCTGACAACACGCTGGCCTCAAGAAGTGAATCCCACACCTTGATTATCAGACGACTATGATAAACCGCGGATCTAATATGGCTTGAATCATGTTTGTTCATTCTGAGGACATGACCACGTCGGGTATGATAACCGAACTGTTCAGAAGGACCAATAAAGATTACATCTATTTGTTAATGTGACTGCGACATTTCAGGTACAAATCGTTCCGTGGTTTTCTGTGCAAAATCTACAAACCATGAAGAAAACATATCTCCGCTAAAGTGTATGACAACCATCGCAGTGTACTAACTCTACCGTAAGTTTTCTTACTTGTTGAAATGCTAGCCCGTGTCTGCGTGAACAAGTACATTGCTAACACTCCCAGCAGCTTATGGTTATTCACAGTGTCTTCTGGTTTATGGATGTCGTGATGTCCACAATACATTCCAGTGCAAATTTTTTAAGCCATTGTCTTCAACCTGCAACTAAATATGATGGAAAACTGAGGCCCTCAACACAAGCGCTTCAACACACTGACAAGATTGTGTTGGTTTGTGTATCAATGAAAGGTATTTGAAAAGAATTACTAAAATCAAGGACACTTCCGTAACCTGGTCATCGACCCGCCTGACTCAAAACTCAGGATTATTCAGTCTGCCAACATGTCCAGTTACGCCTGATGACGAACAGTGGACTAATTTGAAGATCTAAATGTTTCAGGCTTGCCGTTTACGGCTACATCCTTTACTTGAACTTGAATATATCCTATACTCACACGGGTGGGCAAACCAAACGACATCGGTGAGCTAGCCCGGGCACAACATGAAAAGTACACGGCTGTGCATCTATTTGGGCACTGATTAAATAGCCACACAACCACAGTGAATGAATTAACTGGTTATTGTTATTGCTACTTCCTTCCCAATACCAATCGATTGCGCGAACTATTCTGAATAACATTCACTTGGTCTATCGAGAACACATCTCACCTGGGAAAGTTCCATTGAGTTTGATATGCTTCCATTTGAACGCCAGAAATGTGCGACCGGTTGGAATGTGCCAGACTACCTGTTCAGTCGTGATGTCGTCCCCGGGAGGTAAATGGAGCAACACGCATGGGAAGGTCCAATAGTAAACGACATAACAATTCCATGGTCGTCCCAACGTTGTCAGACTGTATATCTATAAATGAGCCAGTTTGTACTGACAGCCACACACTAAGTTGTGAAAGATCCATTCGTAAAAAAAAATTCTTTCATTCATTGTTAACCGTCTGTTAAAACACCAGCGAAATAAATTAGAATGACAGTGGTCATTTCGTTTATCTGAAAACAGCCAAATGTGAAACCTCAATGTCAGTTATATTCGAATCAACAACAGACATTTTGGTCCATTAGGCCTGTTTTCCAATAAGAACGCCAAGTTCGTCTTTATTACTAGAGCGGTAAGTTTTTCTGACCTCTACAAATGTAATACCCTCAACATTCGGCTTATTTGGTATCAACTGGCAAAATCAATTTGGGCCTGTGGTGCATTGAATATTCCTATCGTAAAACAGTTACGGCATGCACAATGACTTCACCGGTTGAATGGCACGCCGCCTAGCCAACAAATTTAACGATCATCATATGTGGAGCCTTTCAGTTGTCAAATTAAATTGTGTCGTTAGACGGCAAATTGGATTCTTCATAGATTAGGAAATTTTACTACTAAGTGCTGAGCGAACACAATTAAACAGCGTTGTGTCTGGAGAGCTTTGCTGAATTGACCAACCACCTGACGACAGCAATCGACAACGGAAGTTTGTCTAAGAAGGATGACATGATGAATTACATAATGAAAAGGTTCGGATGGTAACTGAGTCCAAATGTCAAATCTTTGAGCTCCTGGCTTGGCTTCGTAGTTCAGCTGGTGGAGCGCTTGCCACCTCTGAGCAAGCTGTTTCTGTCACTGGTTTGAATCCAGCCGAAGACCAGATATTTTGCGATTGGGTTTTCCCTGAATTGCTACTCAATTCATGTTGTTTAAAATGGACAGGGAACATCTTTTTATAAGTTTCCAATGCTTAGTAGCCGGTGGTCAGTAATTGGATAATCGACCCCAATTTCTGTACAGCCTTCACTCTGTGAGGTACTCTGTACAACACTCCAGTTCATTAACAAGTAGTTTTAAGTCCACTAAAATTCATATACAAGCAGCCCTTTTGGTGGTTCTAGCTTCACTATACTGTAAAGTTGTTCGCACATTTGCTAGCCACTGGTCACACGCTCTGAGTTGTACTCAATCACAGGATTATCAAAATCGAGTTGGGTACACTGAGATTAACGCTTTCAGTCGATGGATAAGAATGGGTTAAGTCAATCAGTGATCGATTCATCTCGACAGTGTTCATACTGAAACATTAGCAGGAACTCAAACATTGAGCAGAGGGCACTTGAATGACCTCGGGTATGACGTCATTTGCTTGTAAAATTGTCTTAGGCGTGGACAGTTTAGGTTGGCTGAACGCCACTCAAACCGCGTATGGTGCACATAGCAAACATAGATATGAACGGGGCTTCAGCTGACCTTTGTACGCCCGTGATGACCCCTGATTCAACAGCAGATGATTTCATTCTTAATCGGTTCCATGCATGCATATGTGCACGCGATCTGGTTAATCACTTGACAGCCGGGCAGTTCTCACCCTGTTCGATTCAACTATATCGATCACTAGAATAGCAAACCAATCGAGTCGTGTTTTGACGATCGAGGCACTTTGCTATAACTGCACGAGAACATCGACTGAACCAGCCTGACTCAAATTTTGAGACCAGTTCGGGAGTATGGAGACAACGGAGCAGCCACATTCCCCTACCGTAACGGTAAGTCCAACCAAACTTTTCCTCCTATACATCCTCAAGGACCGATGTCTGCCATATAATTTTGGCTGTCAATTACAGCTCTGTCTGAACATGAGAGTACTGAAGCTGACTGCTTGTTTGTTTTAAAACCATAGTCCCAGTCGTTCCCACGCATATCCCAGCCAGTAAATTATTATTATTACCATCATTACTAAACCAATATGCTTCCGTATCCACCAAAGGTCACACTTTTTTAGTCCACTTATTGACATGGAATTGTAAATAAAACCTCTCGAACACTTTTTCTAGCTCCTATTTCGCTTAGATCACTTCCAAATTTTGCGTTGGAGGACGCGATGAGTAACCAGGACAAGTTAGCATCTGTTAGTCCACTGTAGCTCTGGTACACTCATTCCTGAACAGCGTTCACTTAGGTGGTCTGTGGTAAGTACCATTCATTATTTGGTTGATCAGCTTTCAGACGAGCCCGACGTATACAACATCGCTCCGTCTGACTAAACATTACATTTGTAGCATCGCACCACATTTGAACAAGAAATGAAAAACACACAATCGGTAGGATTTCTATCTAAGAAGGGACAGTATTCGTTGTATAACGATTAAAGCTTCTGCACTGACTTGGAACAAGTGGTCAGAACACTACACCAGTCATTTTGAAGGAATGATACATAACTTGCTGTAATTCTGTGGAGCGACCCACTCACTCCTTCAGTTGACTAAATAATTGCTCATACGGGGGCTGATCCATCGTCATCTTACAATGTTTGAATATTCATGTGGACAGTGAATCGCTCAATTTCAAATCTGTAGGCGCACTCTGTGTGTAGTTAAACCATAATTTACCGGCTGGCTTTACACTTCTAGGTCGACCCCCGCACTGTGGTCTTCCGCAGTTAATATTGCAATGGAATTGAGCTTGTTTCAGTGAAAAGTTGACCTGGTGGACAAGTGGTGCTGTCTAGATACTACGACCGATCTCGGACGGTAATCACTGATACAGATAGCGGTTTACTTGAATCATGTTGAGTGATCGGACATTCGACGCGACGAATTGCGAATAAAGGCCGCTCACCATTTAGATCTGGTCTAAAATTTTGCAATGTCGCTTATTGTCGGTGGATTGTGGTATGGTTGTCTTGAGACGCACATGCCCAAGATTTCAAACCGCGTCCAAGTTCAAGGGACCGGACTGACAGGATAGGGTCTGGTGGTTGTTCCTGTACGTACTGGGCGTTGAGTTGAGGATAAGCAAACAAGACGAGCCAGATGGGGCTGGTTGTTACCCCTAAGTGTAACTGGGGCTCACCCAACTAACGCCATTTTAACTTTCTCAAGGTAACTTCTCATAGCCATCACCTGAATAGGACATCCGCGACAGAATAAGAAAGTCAGGAATGAGCTTATATAAATTTTAACCTTAACCCTGTGTGAACAACAATAAGGAATTGTTGCCGGGATCACAGAGGGACAATTAGCGGATGTTCTAGAAGTAGGGGAAGAAATCACCTTTTGGTGTGCCTCAATAATCCCCTTAGAAAACAAACACCATGAACTGAAAACAGGTCAATGAAGTCCTGTCACTGTTCCAGGTCGGGTGGAAGAACCTTCCCCATCCTTAAAACAGACATTTAAAGATAGAGGCCAGTAGTACTGTACATGCACGAAACATTAAAGTTGCCCCTTTCGTTGACTGTGGAATGCTGGTGCCCATTGCAAGTTAGCGTTAGTTTCTAGTCAACTCACTTTCTGACAGTGTTGATTACAGCGTCATTGAAAATTTATTAATGGATTCCAGCTGTAAAATCATGTATCACTGTCGTCTTCAAAGTGTACTACATAGCTCAAAGAGTTCTAACTAGCCGAAAGATTAGATGGCCATGTGTTCACAAGAGCTAAGAATCCACTTCTGTTTCACAATCGATTTTGTAATGATCAGCACAGAAGCACCAGACGAGACTTAAGCCATAGCTGGATAATAATGGGCAGGGTGATTTGTAGAGCTCCGCTTTAGAGGACTCGACGTTCAATTAGGTATATTGCGCTGGTTCACAATTATTGCATGTTTTGGTAGTTACAGTGTCGGAATATACACTCGCTCAGAATGAACAACGTAACTTACTGATGAGTAGCAAGGAATTTGGTAAATTTCAAGCTGAACACTGCTCATATCTGATCACAGCTTTCGCATTCAGACGAATTTTTAGCCAACCTCCTTCGAGAGGAAACACTAGACTTGAGTTGTGGTTAACAGAACACTTACCGTGTCTCCTAGTGAGTCGATCGGGCAACCTGATCACTATTCACAGACGAGAACGGTTGAGCGTTCAGATATAACAGCTCCATCGTGTCAGTGAGTCAATGGTCAATTCGGTTGCCTAATGAATATGTGGCCAGAGTTCTAGTCTCGACCGCTGCAAGAAATTGCTGTCGTTTCACAGTAACCAGCCTGACCTTTGCTTAATCTCAGCGCAAGAGTATATAGATTGTTCACTGGCAAGATTGTAGAGTCCCTGTACAATTTTAGAAAAATGTTTACAAGTCAAACTTTAGTTGTGCGTGGTCAGTCGAGCAGTAGTTATTATGTCCATCTCATTGGCGAACAACTAAATACACTGCTGATCAGTTTTAACAACTTCCAGAGGTGGACTACTCAATGTTCAGTTAAACGTAGAGGCCATCGTCAAATTCGGATGGTATAAAAATAAGTCTTCAGTAGATGAAATGACCTCTTTCTGCTTTAATTTTGGAATATTCTTCCGAATTGCAGTAACTCAATGCTGATGGTCATTTTAGTTAATCGTGACGCTTGGTCAACAGTTTTTCATATACCACTTTGGAATTCAACATGATATTGTTATCTATTCTGTCTTTTAGAGAATCTACTTCAAGTATATTTAGACACTTTGATCCCTTGCTTTTACCTTCAGGACCAGCCTACTCCTAGTTTTACTGAGGATGCGGATGGGATCCGAACACCTCCTGTGACCCCCACCAATTCACAACTGAACAAGCAGATCACAATTAAAGAAGACTCATTCTCCCCAATAGTCCACAACGCTGCCCAAGTATCCAGCTTAACAGAACAGCTCTCGACGGAGATTCTGAAGCTTGTTGTTTCGCTCTATGCACTTAAACTACCAGCGCTGACTGCACCCAGTCCGCAAATCCAATCTCCTCATGGGTCAACTATCCATCCTACATCTCCTCCCAGGCAGTTACATTCCAGTCCCACTTCCACCACGGTTAGTTCCCCAGAAAGCAGTGTGCCACCTACTGGCTCCCACGGCCCCTTCATACGTTTGGTTACTCAAGGCCAAGGAACACTGATCCATTTAGGACAGCTTGTCGGTATTCTTGACGATCATTCTGCATTTCTCCTACAACGTGTTGTAAGTTTTGACCCCCGACGAGTACACCTGCATGTGATAGCTTCCTTGAGACCTAGTGATATTTTGGCATTAACGGAGCCAAGAAGACCTAGAAGAGCAAACGGGGCAGGCGGTACAGGCTCATTTGTTGACGATGGCAACCTGCTGTCACAGCTTATTGCCACCGCCAGAAGTATGGAGTCGGGCAAGCGGTAAGTTGCAACTTATTGTTAAACGACCTCAATTGAATCTTCATATATATTACGTCCTTCGGTTTTAATTGTGTAAATGACTGGCTAAATTTATCCACTATATGTCCTTGTCAACCCGATTAATTGCAATGGGAATGAATGATTGTCCAAGTTGAGCATACGTCTATCTTGTCTGAAATGTTTCACTTGTTCACAGTCCTGGCCAATCGGAATCGAATTCTGCGATCACAAGTTTGACAACGCGTCATGGGCCTGTTCTGACCACCCCTGGTCTTGTTCTGATTCGAGCTGATCAGGTGCGCGAACTGGGTATCATTCCAGAAAACGGATCGGCCGATTGCATCATCAGCCCATGGGTGTTTCCTGAGCAAGTGGAGACAGGTGCCAACACTGAAGTAAGTCACGTATCCGGTCAACAGCAGAATAACACGATTGTCACACCGCAAAAGAACACAGGGTTGGCCGATTCTCAACGCCGAGCTGAAGTACCTTGTTTCAGTAAACAGGAGACCCAGAACAATTCGACTATGCAACCATCTATCACAGGAGATTCTGTATTGAACGTACGACAAGATCTCGAGAAGATGACTGTACAAGCCACCTCGACAACAATCAAGAACTTGTCGCATAGTGCATCTCACGGTTTGAGCTTCTGTGAAACGAATAATAGTCCTTCTTCAACTGATAACACTGAAACTGAACTACCAGATTCCGCTCATCAGAAATCAGGTAAAAATGACGAAACGCTGGACAACAGCTGTCACCCACCGACCACAAGACAGAGTTTAATCAATCGTTCCCAAAAAACAGTGAGTCATGTCTATGATTTGTGCGCTTTGACTTTTGATTTCAGGTAGCTTAATAACACGTTTTTAGAGGTCAAGACAGATGCACGCTATGATCAAATAAATTAAACTACTTAGAGTTAGGTGTGAAAAATAATCCTGGAAGTTACAATGTATGCTGACCAAAAGCGCATGCAGGATATGAATCAAGTATAAGTGAAGCTTGTCTAGTTATAGTCCTCTGAAAAGATTCCCAAAAAGATGAAGGTGCAAGACTGATAGCATATGTGTTTTGTCTTGTCAAACCGCGCCATCTTCTTTGGTGCACACAACAAACCGTTTATATATGAACATAAGCAAGTAAATCAAACAGTCAACGAAACCGAAACGTCAGAATTCACAAACACTATCACCACTATTGTGGTGACAACCACATCGGATTCTGTCTTCTTAAACTCACTTGAACGTTTGGATAGCAGTAGTTTCTGTAAAGCGCAGTCAGGAGACACTGAGTACAATACGTAAATTGAGGCTGCCGGATAGCGTTGATTTTGCGCCGTTAGAATATGAAGTACACTAGACGAAGGCTGCTTGTTACCAAACACGGATGGAGTGGCATATTGGCCGATTCATTCCGGGATAAACTTCTGGATTCTGGTCGGCAAATGGCACTCAGTCTTTCTCATGAAGGATGCTCAATATCCAAAACGATGCTCATATATCTTATTGGATCTGTCTGACTCGGGTACCCCCTGTTTTACACAGAATGTTGAAATCCGGAATGATCAGAACACGATCACGAGAAACTTGCATCGTATGTTCTCGTGACAAAATAAACTAGACCACAAAGAATTAGTTGGCATACACCACTGTTTTTATACGGAGTACGAAGAAATGCCGACTTTTTGAATGTTGCTTCATGTCAGATCCCCATACTACGCAACCGTTTAAATTTTGCGGCCAGCGGTTTAGGATAGCGACTCAAATGTAAGGTCATCCCCAAGACAGTTATCTCTTGTTAAACCATATCTTCAAGACAGATGTGTCTGGCTCGATCAAACAGCATACGCACTAGATTTGGTTTACGGAATCGAGATTTAAAAATTTCACATGGCAGGCGCTAACTTGTTCCGGCACTCATGCGACAAACACTCTGTTGAACAGAGCCATCTGCTTTCCTCCTGACGCGTAAATTTAGAAATTTTAAATTATTTTGAGTTTGGCCTTCATACTGAAATGTACGATTGAGTGCAAGGTGTTCATCAAACTCTGTGTCTGTACTTGGTTGGCCGAATTTTGAAAGAGTTGCTGAATGGCACTAGATGTTCTCATTTACTTTCATGAAAGTCAGCTTTCAGTGGACTAAGTGCGAAACTTGCTAGGTAGGAACCCCCAATTGGGAACTACTCCCGGTTGATAAAAGTGTCTTCTCAGGGGGGTACTAGCGCCGTAGAGTGCTGATATTTTGTCAAGATTTGCTTACGTTGCAAAAAAGCAAGGGTTCGGAAAAAGTTTTGATTGACAATAATTGGTACGTCGAATAAAGACAGTAACGTAATTTTTTCATGACACAAATCATACGTTACCAATCTTTTGTATTCTACCTATACTGAAATTTTTGACGAGAAAATGATTTTCCATAGAATCCATATTTTCAAATCTATCAATACAAAGTTTGGTTTCATCGGGATAATACGTTTCATTGTTACCCGGAGTGTGTAATTTATTATGAAAATAGATGATTTTAGATGAGATCCAACTGTGAAAAGTCAGGACTTCGGCTGGATTCGAACCATCGACAGAAGCACCATGCCTCTGCTCGGCAAGCGCTTTACCAGCTGAGTTACGAAACCATACCAGGAGCTCGGGAATTTCACATTTGGACTGCCGGGGCAGTCGATTCCCTGGATCATTTGGTGGATTCCATATGAGACAGTGGGGCGGGTGGGTAACCGAGTCCAAATGTGAAATTTCCGAACTCCTGGCACGGCTTCGTAGTTCAGCTGATAGAGCGCTTGCCGCGTAGAGACATGGTGTTTCTGTCGCTGGTTCGAATCCAGCCGAAGTCCTGACTTTTCACAGTTGGGTCTCATCTAAAATCATCAATCTGCCAAACCACTCATTAGAAAATAGATAAGCTGGTATTTTTGTTGCGACTGTTCGTAAAACAGTGGATGGTTGAATACACCTGCGTATCAGCCATCTATGGAAAGCCCATTACGAACACGTTGTTTTTTTATTAGCAATGCTAGTTATTGTCACGTCTATCTCAATACTACTGAAAGTTTCATACCATTGTCGGTTGTTAGAGCCAACAACTTGTAATGTTGATGTGATTTTGTTGGTATACACTGACGTTGTTTTTGAGTAGACTCTGGCCTCATAGTACTGCATAAGTTGTAGTTTGTGTTCCACATAAATCGGATTGCCCAGAGCATAACATCCGAATCACGAGCACTGAGCGTTTCGGAACTCCGGTTATTCCGTATGTTTGTGACCAGTTTTTATCAGAATCAGATAATATTCTGCAGCTGACCTCCTGTGTGTATTGTAGATTTTGACCCGTGCTATTGTATAATTGTAATTTTTACTGTTCCTTCATTTTCTACTATTTATTCGCTCTAATTGCGTTAATGGCGTTCACAAGCTAAAGACTGCTGTACGCATTTCGTGGGTGAACAGCTGAGAGTAATAGTAAGGAGGCACTGGCTTAATAGAGGGTGAGACCAAATCTCCCAGACAGTTTGCCAGAGTGATGGAAACTTTCCGGGGAATACGTACGGGTACCTACAAGTATACTAAGGTCACTGTCAAACAAAAATATCAGGTACCAAGTCTGTCCTTAGTTCACCCTGCAAAGAGAATGTATGCGCAGATTGCAATGGGTCAGGGCGCCCCATGGGCTTTCCGTCCGGTGGAGGATCGTGTGATTACAATACGCCTCACAGTTCGCTCTGGGTTTTACATTATTTCGGCAAGTCAGTAAACAGTGTGTATTTTATTAAACGATTTCTGGCTTGCCTATATGTAGCTCCGCATATTTCATGGAAAACAGCAGTCAGCCGAGCAGGCCGTTTACCAGATGTGCCACCATCTCATTGATATAGACACTCATATTATCACGTGAGCAAACCAAGGTAGATGGGTTTCCTTATGGTTGGT
Organism: Paragonimus heterotremus; assembly: GCA_013368495.1. NCBI lineage: Eukaryota > Metazoa > Platyhelminthes > Trematoda > Plagiorchiida > Troglotrematidae > Paragonimus > Paragonimus heterotremus. The sequence goes on along the minus strand of LUCH01000842.1, from coordinate 98,486 downwards.
TAGTGTTCTCTGTTGTTTCAGTGCACCAATCAAAGGTTGAACTTCATATCGGTTTAGTCAATCAAAACTGGCCTATGTTTCATTTTGTCAATGAAAACCTCAAAAATTTCCTAGTGTATAACTTATTCTTGCTGTCCTCTTTTCCATATGTGATAAATGGTTACTCCCAACTAGGTCCTGACAGTCCACCCCAACAAAATCATGTAAACGTATTAACTCACTGACACTTTCGGAATACCTAAAGAGCCGTTCTGAATTATTCACTATAATGATTTTGTTTCGTAAAAATAAACGACCCCTTAGGCAATAATTGGGACAAAATAGGGATAAGGTAGACTTAACTATCTAAATTAGGCGCTCAGAAAGGTCAAATACTCGCCTGTCCCACGAAGAACACTTTACTAACGCCACTAATATTTAGGATAAGCAAATTGGAACTGTAGGTGGATAAACAAAGGCAGTTGCCGGCGCGGTGGGCTACTTGTAACGTCGAAGAGTTGTATGGGGGTGCTGACAGTGATGCTTTTTCATTTGGATCCAAATGAAATCTCGATACTAAAAGCACACAAGAGTTGGAGGACTAACGTGTGAAACTGGGGTAACCAGCCAAACGAGTACTCGTCAGCCGATTCATAATTAAGATATCGACACCATACACACGAGTAGATGGGAATGCTGCGGTGCATTCGTCCGTAGTATGTGATTACTTTTTCGGTAAAGTTATCTTTGGTACTACCCCCATTTTAGACGCCATCGTAAATTTCATTTGTCTACCGGACTGAGGGTTCTGTGATTCACACTGTCTATGAACGGTATCTGCTATTCGGGCTTGTGGGCGTGAATGTAATCAATTTTAGCAGGATTGCCTTTGAAGTGGAGCCAGATTAGGGAGTGAATATCGTCTTACACACCCAGCATTTGTATAAAGTTCTGGGTGTCTACACCACAACAGAACGTGTGATACTTATCTCATCTCTCCCATCTCTTGAGTTCCAGTTACAGCTACTGTAAACCGTGTTTATCATACTGCCGAGTTGGTTGAAATCAGCTGATAAACGTGCAATCGATCCAAACCGGATCATACCCGCTGTCGGTCACTGGAGTTGGACATCCGAGTCAGCAGGTTCAGAAAACATTCTATTATATTGGCTTCAGCTAGCGCTTAAGATTACCATCCAAATCACGTGAAGACGAACGAGATTGTCTGATTGCCTCTCGTGACTCGTCACAGCGTTAGATACCAGACAAAACTGACAAGGTTAGACGTCATTGACTAGAATAACGTTTAACACAACTAACAGCGTCCTACATGATTTGAACAGATTGCCTATAGTGGATGAGGTTGTGTTGACATATTTCCTGACCACCTACGAGACTGAACAGGTCACTGAATCACAGGTTACAATAAACTGACAGTAGTTGAAAGGTCCTTCAATCCTTGATGGTGCTGTTGGTGTAAGGTGGTTCTCCGAGTTAGTCGCTTTACTTACAAACTTTTCGTCGTGAGGCTAAGTAACAGCTCCAGTGTAGCCCGACGTGATCATTGGTTTTGAATATGGCGGATAGTCGTTCATTAACTAAACAACCGGCTCAAAACACAATCTACTACTGACATTTACAGTGGATCATATCTAAACGTTTACTGTAGCATCCTACAAGTAAACGCCTTAGCAAACGTGTGCAAAACTAGTCTCGATGTCTGTGAGTGCACTGATGCAATTACCTGTCTGGTTTTCGCGTTGGAAGTGGAATGATTACGTTGTTCTCAAGGGTGTACAGTTGTTTCCAGCCCATGATCTCAAATTACTTTCACTTGGTATGTTTTAAGGGTCACCAGCTCGTTTCGGAGGACTAGAAAACACAACCGTTAACACACACGTGAACAACTCAACTTACGTTTTTGCAGAATGACCCCAAGTGTTCTTGCAACTGGTCAACATTGTTTGGGATGGCTCATAGTGACGACCTTTTTGTTTATCTTTTCCTGCCCCCTAGGGAAGTGGTCGTAAACGAGTGACCTGCAACACATCCAAACAGTTTGGTAGACGAATGGTCGCTCAACATGCACGTACCCCTATTGTTTCAGCTGGATACGATGCCGGTATTGCCATGGTGAACATTCCTAAGCCTGCCGCAAACCCTTGGCAAATGTGTGGCTGTGGACGAATTAACTGGGGGTACCCTGTGATTTGGAGAGCTCAGGGAGGGCGATTCCCCAGAGAGTTTGTCCGAAGCAGACGCCGACCCCAAGCCTGGCCTGGTCGAAGATCGGTGATGAGTTGAAATACTTACTTGGCGACCTGGCAAACGTGATTTTTGATTAGTTGGGACAAGTAAAACTGTGACCAACTAAGAACTGTACCAACCTATTGACCAATAGTTTATTTCGCTTAATATATTTTCATATTGTCTGTAATATTAAGTCCAAACACTACAACTTCTTGTGTGCGTGTAAAATTAATGGCTCCATTACTCCGACTGTTTCCCCCCACCTATCACATTTTAGGGCGTGCGTCAGACGGCAGTCTTGACAGCCACACGAGGCCCAGCTGATCACGTGTGTGAATCAGTTTTAATCACGTGACACCGTGGCGACGTGCGTGCAATGTTTGGTAGAAATGGCTGTTAAGACAGCTGGTTGATCTACCATACTAAGACAGCAGAACTAGCTCAAGTGAAAATCTGCACGTTGCATAAGAGGCTGTGTTCCGTATAACTGAACCGGATGAAGTGGAACCGGAGCCTGTATTTCTAAGGTTATAGCCATGTTCGGACAAGTTGGACGTCCAAAAATTTTCCTGCAAGTTTTACGACCTTAGAACTTGGTCAATGAGACCCGAAAGCGTCATGTCGATGGGAATCTTTGAACATGTAAGCTTGGGTTTCATTGTATCTACCGAGTGGTATCAGTAAATCCCTCATTGCCAAAACATCTGAATGCTTAGACAACACATCGACTCGAATAGATCTGTCATTCAAATACATAACGAAAGCTTACGCATTGTTGTACGAGCGATGCGTTAAAACTTACCGACGAACCATAGGCTGCCGTTAACGGTTTACTTGTAACTCAGAACAGGGTCCTAACAAATAAATGTGATCCGGTTGCCACAAAATCCTGTCCAGTTGCCTGCCATTTAAGACGAATAGCACGTTAAACGTCAACTATATTAGACTTTCTGATGCACTTTTGTAATTCACTCCAAGCAATATCAACATACTGTAGGTGAACCTGAACGATGTATGCAACAGCAATCGTGTTTCAGTTGGCGATTACTTTCGGTCGTTTAACATTTTTAGCCACTAGCGAATATTCGGCCATCGATCTTGAGCGTGGCCTTAACAGTGATCCGCGCGACCTGGCAACTGAACCCTGTCCCGTCATGCAACTGTCCGTTTCCACCAATGACTATGGCCAGTTAGACCGAACGACCTAGTTAACCGGGAGAACACGTCAGCGTTTCTGTCCGCTTTTTATACAAACATAGCGGGGTCACTTGGCCGCTGCACGAAGGGTGTCCCGTTGTTCCATGTCAGGGGGCTGACAATGACCAGAATCGGCTAAGTTACTACGACAAAACTGCAGGGCATCACGTCTCTTTTATTGAGTTCGGGTTTACATGTTCACTTTTTTTAACTCGTCAAAAGAGTTGGGCTCTAGAACAAAGATCGGTAGCTGATTTCAACGTCTTTATGTCTGCTGTCATTTTCATATGCCTAAATCTAACTGATTTAGTGACATGAATGTTGTTCTCAATTTAACCTACTTTCTCATAAATAGTGATCTTGGACTGATGGAAGTTTTTGTAGGAAACTGCTTTGAAACAATTCTTTCAAATGACCTAGAGCCACAGGAGGTCAGCTTATCAAGCAACATTGCGAAAAACAGAACTCAGTCTTTCTTGATGCTCGTAAGAACAACAAGGCAGAGATTAGTGGCTAATTCATTCAATTTAAATTACCGTACACTCACCCCATTACTCAAAACTTGTATACTTAAATGCCAATAACTCTGCCGGCGATTTCAATTCCTGAGAGAGCCGACTACGAAAGAATCAGAAATCAGTGCCGCCCACTGCAGTTTATTAGAATTTTTTTAACCCAACTTCGAATAGAAGGCTACACAATATCAGTCGGGCGATCTGATGTAAATCTTCACCACGATCACGGCCATTTTCAACTGATTCAATTGTGTACCTGTTAGGAGGCAAATTCACCAAAACAGTCTAGTCATGACATCAGTGAAGGCTGATGAAATCAGTCATCATTGCAACCTAGTCAGGGCCTCGGTGACGGCTGAAGAAATCAGACATCAACAAAACACTAAGGGGCACGTCGGACCAACTAGCAAGAAACGTGAAATTGAGCGTGGGTGTCGCGCTAGGAGGATACATGCAAGTGAGCGTGGATGTCACGCTGGCCCGAGAAACTAACGCCTGTGGAATTGGCCTTACTTGGCTACTTGGTAGCGAAGTGGCCTAAACAAGCGGACAGTGATTCAACAAGTAAATGACCATATTTGGCCACCATTTCATGATATATATTTACAGGCATATTATTCATTCGTCGAACTGGTAGTCAACAATACAACGTGTTTGTCCGCAATCGTGTTCTTGTCTCCGCGCAAGTAGACTGGGTGAAGCCGCATAGCAGGGACCCAGGTCTACCATTCAAGCTGTATTATAACGTCTGGCAAAGGAAAGGCGCGTTACATCAGTACCTGATCCTTGCAAAAAAAAGGAAGGATCCTGCACTTATATGGGTAATTAAAAGTGTCCATCAAAATCACGAAACGGTAACGTACAGCACCAGACAAACTCTCACACAGGAGCCGTCAAGTCAGCTTTATGTTTTATTTGTTGCCGAGCGAGACAAATTCGTTTTGAACTTTTGGTTTTCATTCACTGCTGAATCTTACATCATTTTGTAGTTTAGACTGTTTGTCAATACCTTCTGTGAAATAGTTGTGTTTTGTGACTGTTGCGAGTTCCATTAGAATTTGGAGTTAACTGGTTATCGTTTTCATGTATAACTGGTTGTTAGAGGGCGTAACTTGTTAGGATGAGTGCGAACAGGCTGTGGTACCTGGCAATAGGACACATTTTACTAGAATATACAGCGGAGTTTCAGACCAAGTCAGATGATGACTCCGAAAACTGATCTTGCACGTCGATCAGATTGAATTAACGCCGAAATGGGCTGCGTAGCATGTTGGACAATATCATCCGTTCAGTCCATAATTTGTCTGTAACTCGCTCTGCTGATTGCTATGCCTCCCGTATATAATGTCGAGGTGCGATGCCATACACTCCGAACGTTAATAACAAAGATGGTAATACGTAGCTGGGTTTTTTAATCGCAAACACACTTGAGTAAAGTGAGGAATGTATACATGACCGGACTGACTGCTGAAGTAAATTAGGGCTGGTTTCCACGTAGAAAGATGTGACGTCACCGAAAGACGCGAAGTTTATTTCGTTGATGAATTAGGTACTAGGTAAACTAGACAATCTAGGTTGAATATAAAAAGTTCGTACAAGTTGACGGATTGTTGTTCAGTCTTTACACTAGCCCCGAAGGCAGGCGAATGGTTATTCATCTTTTATTTGACAACGGTAGAGTATCTTAAAAATGTGTAGGCCTTTGATGAGTGTTCCTACCTATCAGCTGGACAGTCATTCTGAAATGTACGTATTTTTCGAACTCTTTCAATGCCATTGAGGTACATGCTATCTGGAAAAATGAGAGAACCCCTTTTTATAAACTGGAGCTATCTGCGAAGTACGCCAACAGTTAGCCATCTTTGTGAGCGAAGACAATGTATCAATAAAGCAGCCAGGAGTTGAGACAGCATACACACAAATTACTGGGGATGGTGAATAAATTCCAGCCACCTCCATAATTTTTAAGCTCGATAGTCTTGTAAACTCCAAATTACAGATCAGCAGTCAGGAGTACTCAATCAGTTAAAGATCACAAACCTCCTCTACCATAGCAACAAATGTCTTAGGGGTTTACCCAGACGGAGACTCATTACAAAATCCTGAACTTTCTCCGGACTTTCACATAATGAGAAACACATGCCATCGTGCGACGTATGCCATACCAACCTATCTACGAATTCACATGGGATTCGCAGAATTCTCACATAAAGTCGTCTATTCCATTTTGTCATGTGGTCCATTGAGTAGACGTTAGCCGCATGGTTATTAAAACAGTTTACTCTAGAATCTAGCAACATATCAAGTGATTTTCAAAGGGATATACACGGCTGATCAGCTCCGCAAAGAGTATTAGTCCAGTGTAGTGCTTCTTTTCGAAAGAGGTTGGCTGGAAGTTCTACGGAGATGCGAGAAATAAGAGCATTTATGAGTGTTGTTCGATTTCGCTCAATAAGTAGTTTGGAAAACTTGATCACTCAGCTGAGAAGCAATTGGGGAATACTTAAAGCAGCTTTGTCTTCAGTTAAATTCAGAACACGCAAGTAAATTTGTGTAAGATGTTTTTACGGAGAAACTTCGGCCGAATACTTCGGTTACGATACACGGATTATGATCAACTGGCATGCTTCACTTTAAATAGGCGTCATCACCATCGCCGTTATCACCATAGCAGCAATGAGCCTGACCAAAAGGTACTGTGGCTCGGGCCGCCGCTCACCTCAACAGTGACGTGGAATGTCCTAGAAGAAAAAGTTACTAAGAAGGTTGAACATTATTAAAAGAAGACTAATCGGAAGAACTAGAAATGGTATGGATACGGGTACGCCATTGACTGCGACACATCGCCATCTCGGATAGCGTCTCTAACCAGCGATTTGAGTGATCACGATGTCCCCATCCAGACAGGCGACACCTACCCACTGTGCTCAGTGGAGCAGTCAGGGTCTTGTCTTTATGGTTCGTGACCACGTTGTTGCTTGACCATCACGTGGTTTTACCCAACTGCTGGTAGCCTCAGCATATAACGCCCGGTACGGTAAACGCTCAGCTGGTATACAGAGTACGTGACCTAACCATAGCAAGCTGTGTACCGTGAGTAGTTGACCAATTGATCGCGCATCCCGACCGTTCCGGAATGCACGCCGGCGAACGGCCACATTGTTCACACAATCAGTCCACTTAATATGGACCAATTGGTGGAGACGGCGATGGTCAAACACAGCAAACCTGTTGATATCTTCCTTGTGAACAGGCCACGTATCCGAACCATAGAGCAAAACAGAACGTACACAAGCATTCTGTACTCTTCTTGCTAGCGACAACCGAACGTCTTTTCGACGCCACAGATGACGCAGTTTGACAAACACGACTCGTGCCTTTGCAATCCTCACTGATGTCTCATTAGCATTATTACAGGCTGATGAGATAGGGCTACTCAAACATGTGAAACTATCCACAGTCTCAAGCGGATTACCTGCAATGAAGAAAGTATGAGTTGAAGTGCCCCAGTCTTGAAGCAAAACTGTACTTTGAAGGCGCGAAGCGCATTCCATACAAACCAGCTCGGTAGCTCAACCTGACCAGCATGGTCTGCATG
>LUCH01000842.1:0-89775 GCA_013368495.1 Paragonimus heterotremus | reverse complement strand
ATAGCTTCGGCGATTTGTTCCCAGTGTTCAGTAGGATCACTCACCTGACTCGAACTGGGCAACTTGTTAACCAACGCTTTCTGGTAAGCGTCCTTCACACTCTCATCGCTCGAATGCCTGTTAAGTACCTTGCATTTACGAGCGTAGGTCCTCTGGGCAAATGATAAAACAAAACGGGCACGCACAACAGCATGGTCCGAGTCCAAGTGGTTGCTCCAAAATGCACGACAGTCCTTAACAGAGTGACGCCACCTGTAACTAACTGCTGTATGATCCAACTGTGTCCATGGCTAAGAAGCACACGGAGGTCTCCAAGTAGTACATGGGTTCCTCGTGTGTTGAAATACGGTGTTCGAAATATAGAGACCATGGGATATGCACAGCTACAGCAATCTTTCGCCATTGTCAGCGCGTTGTGCCCGGACACCAAACATACCTCCCAGCCGCTTCTCCTCTGAAGAAAGACGACCAAGCTGAGTATTAAAATCTCCCGCTAGTATGATGATGTCTGAGTGTTTAGTTTGCCTCAGAAGGTCAACGACGGCGTCATAGAACGCAACACTGGTAACATCCGTACAGCTGTCTGTTGGGGCGTAGGTCGATATAATTAATACATAGCGCCTTTCTGATTTGCGTCCGCAGATTTTCACCGATGGATTGAGTCTGACAGCGCATGAGCGACTGTTCACTGGGATCCAATCGAGCAAGCATTGCTCTGCTCTGGAACTCAGCACGACCTCCACTCCAGAGTGACCACGTGATTCAGTTTCGGAGTCACCCGAGAACCTTAGAGCAAAGCGGTTGGATCGACAATTATCCAAAGATGAGCTCAAGTGAATAACGGTGCTAGAGTCGTGTCTCCGATTCGCGTCTCCGACACGCAGCACAAATCAAGCTCAAGACTTAAGAGAGTACTAGCCAGAGCAGCTTGCTGACCGACTTGTCAGAGAGTGCAGACATTGAGGGGGCCAATGTTTGCCAGTTCTGTTACTAATAAGTCATTTGGCAGATTTATGATTTTAGAGGTGACCCAACTGTGAAAACAATCATCGCCCAAAAGTATATGGAAGGCGGAAAAAATAGAGATAAACAGTAGCAGAGGTTCGTGTTGGGTGAATAATGTCACTGTTGGGAGAATGATGACTTCTGGTCGTTTATGACGCTAGTTTTATTGAAGTCCCAAAATCAGAATACTATCACTGCAACAGTTATACTGATGACTTGAAAAACCACTGATTTCATAGAAATCCCCCAGAAGAAATCCGGATAATTTATACGTGCAAGACTGTCAACCCACCCCCGATCCGAATGAATAGAACACACTGGTGCTTGAACCCAACAGAAGTATAACTCGTGCCAAGCTGAAATGCACTGCCATTCCTAAAGGAATAGGCGAAATGTCTATATCCGTACAGACGATGATTATAGTAAGACTTTGTGTCTATTGTTTAGGTATCAGTTGATAAAGTATTTGACAACCCTCGTAAGATATCCGCACCAAACCTATTACGGACGAAGTCAAACAAATTGAGCATCGTGTTTATCATGTTATTAGTAAATGGACTGAGAAGAACACAACGTTACGAGCAAGTTGTAATACTCAGAGTTTCAACCACCTCGGATGGTCGTCTTCAGGTGTGTTGTAATCGAAATCACATTATGAAAGTACAGAAAGGACGTGGGATTTGCCAGGATTAGGTCAACCTGCGCTTTGTCTGGAGTGACTAGTCAAATCCTTTGCCCAATAAATGCGGATGACACTGATGTAGATAAGATGCGTCTGTGTCTGGCGTTATGTATCCATGCACGCCACCTTGGTGACGGGTTTGTTATCATCGCGATTTATTTGTTAGTTCATTTATTGGTCTCTTCATTTAACTACTTGAAAGCCCGTTCAAATTATATCATTCGATCGGAATGATTGGCCGGTTTTAGTCAGCTGTCCTTGAGAGCGCATTTCTAAAGGATTTTACAAGTAGTATGGTAGGTAGACCGGTTCGACTGGTTGTAAAATCAATAACTTGAAATAGTTTTACAAACTATTGGTAGGTTGCAAAAAAACACATCAACTGTCACCCAGTCCGTTTCAAAAACTAGTGTCCAACCCAACTTCTGACACTACTGTTGCCCAGCCGTATAGGTTGATCAATACTTTCTGTTCCCATCATTTTCCCATACTGTTAATTGATTTATGTGAAACCCTAATTACTGTTACGGAGAGATCAGACTGTCTTAATTAAAATGCCACTGACGTATACTGGAAAATACAGCAGTCAACGTGTCACTAACATGTCACGACCACACGCTATAATTTGGTTGTCAAGTGGTTTACACCACTCCATTATATTTCTGTACGAGCTCGAACTCGGCTTCAGAACCCGAGGCAGCAAACAGTCGTCTGGTTGGATTTGTACTGTATGTGATCTGACATAATTAAGCTAGCTACTGAATACTGAGATAGTAGTTTTAAGTACCCCTCTCAATAAACGTTGGATTTCTGGTATTGAAAAGTGGCTCGCATTGAATCAATGGTCCTTAGGAGACATGCTTACAGTATTAGCAACACGCTTTCCCGCCCTGTTCCTGATGGTCACGCCGAATACAGCAAAGCTACATAACTAATGAGCAAGCTGTTTAGAAAACACCATCAGTCTGAAAAATGCACTGCTACATTTAAGTTCGTTTTGCAGTATTTGTTTACTTGGTTTTCATGATGTAACAAATTACGTGTGGTGCACGTTGGTTTAACCTGCCAACTTATTCACAAAGCATAATTTAGTTTGGGTCCGGACAGTCAAAGAGAAATTAATCACCGGCGTAAATGAGACTCTTCTGATTGGCTGAAATAATCAGGTTAATTTATCAGCGTTGTCAATAAGGTCCAGCCGAATCAGTGAGCATGTGCCTACCAGTAAAATGCGAATGTTTTTAAAGTTAATTTAGTCGGACTACTGTTTGGCAGAGAAGATAGGTTTGGTCGCCTTGTCACTCAGTCAATTCTGTGTAAACTCAGGCTCTGTTTACATCCACAACCAAGATAAATGTGAGTCAACAACACAGATTTGGCCATTGTGGTATCGTGTTTACATCTTACATCTTCAACCTGTTTAGCACAACACCAAGGCCAAAGATAAATTTTCGAGTGTTCTGAGCTTCACAGAACAAGCATAGTGTTTAATAAATGATTAGTTCAAGGAAATTACGGGAAGATCTCTTGTCGTCAGCATCTGTATTACTTTATCCGAGCAACTAAAAAATTTGTCGACATCCCGATTCTCGGAGTTGCCGACCATCAGCACTTACTAGACTCAAACAAAAATGCAAGTCTAAGGACAAATGGCCCACTGTTAATTTCTGAAAGAGTAAAATGCGGACAGACATAAGACTTGAAGACCCAATCAGCGACAACAGAGGGAAAACTAATGGGTACGCGTTGCGTTACAAGAAGAGCACCATCTTCAGTGGTGCACATCCCCATGTGAACTCGCTAGCGTTATTGGATTTGTATAGTTTTGGAGAATACATTGAGTGGGAGCTGGATTCCCTTGTGGTTGGGTACGTTCACCTCTTTTGTTATGGTGAACTCTGCACTGGCCTATGCTCGATTATACCAGCATATGTTGGCCTGATGTTTGCAGTTGTTTAGTAAACAGTTGGTTGGTGTGACGGATGAGTATTCCTAAACCTACTCCAACTGATGGTAACCACAATGGCAAGAGAGTTCATTATGTCCGAGAAAGTTCAGGTGTGACTTACGCGTGTGCAACTTAGGCACGAACTGTCAGACACCTTGATCTCAGTCACCAGAGTCGAAAAGCAGGCCAGCTTTAAATGACAACCAAAGTCATACTTGTTCTGACAATCAGCTTTAAAAAAACTGCCACGTACTGAAGGTTGTGTTGGGCTAAGTCGGCCTGATACAACTGAAATTTGTCAATGTTTAATGACTTAACAAGTCAAGCGACGAAAGTGCGCGGGTATTCCTGCGTGATCGAATCTGATGGACTAGTTCTTGATCTCTGCTACTTGGAATTATCACTCTTCATCAACTCATGAAGATAGAGCTAACAACGACAGATTCAAAATTTCTACTAAATGTATCTCCGTATACACTGTTGTGATCCGTGTTTTCTCCTGACGTGCTCAACGGTCTTGTTTCTCTACATACGCTAAAAAAACACTACAAGCACTTGACGTTCACATTTGCAAATAATTAACTGAAACTGTTCGTGCTGAACAAAAGACGGTTTTGGGTAAGTTCGAAAAAATTAGTATAATCCTGAAGCCGTACGTGTTTGCTTACATCTGTTTACTGACTAACCTAACGGATTAGCCTAAGTCAGTAGACGTCTGTTCGCATACGACACCGTAAGTAACAATGTCGCTTTATCCGTGAGTGGAATAAATCTGAAGGATTATGATGGGGAATAGTTTAAGTGAAAACCCTTCCAGCTCGGTTGACCGATACTAGTTGAACAGAAGATGGGCTAGTGCATTCGTAAAACCAGTATATCTCAAGTGCTAAACATGGAGAATCTCTTCTTAAGAGTAAAGTCCAAGCTAGAAAGTAATCTTATACCGAAGACGTGAGGCGGGAAATGCTTCAACACACGACTAGGTAATGGCGCATTTTTTATAGGATAAGGAGAGTAAATAAGTTTAAAGTCTGAGACGGAAGTAGTATATACCTGGCCCAAAAAAATGAAGGTTTAAACCATCCTGGCGCAGATAGTTGAAAAGAGGACGCGTGACTTCCCAAACCACTTGCGATCGATGGTTGATGCGACTAAACACCAAGCTATGGAGTTAACTTAATTACGCTCGGTGTAGCTGCCGTAGTTTTGTTGACGATCAGAGTGGATGGCGTGATAACTTGTCAGTCAGAGGCTGCCAGCACATTTACTTTCGCACTCGTTACTACGCCTCACTGTCACATCCCTACGAACTTCGGCGCCTACAATTATTTTACCTATCATGCACTCATGAAAGCAATTTCTATACGTAAGTTCCGTTGACACTGTTTCAATATTTAAAGTTTTGACAGCGCGGACAGTGCCACTATTCTAGATACAGGTAGAGTGATATTATTCTCTGACCCGTTTTTTCTCCAGTAACATCTTTAAACACGTCGGAAAGAAAATCTAGCCTTGATCCCGCGAGTTCGCAATTAGCGGATAGTAAACAGATTCGTCAAATAATTACTGAAGTTGCGGAAATTTGCGCGGGTGTTCACGAGGTTTGTGATGATTCAGTTTTCATGTGTGGGTGTGAAATCTTTGTATAAAGGAAGCTGAAGTAAAGGTACCATGTTCCGTTTATGGTTATCCAACTAAAGACCGGTAACTTTGGTGGTAAAATCAGTGATTATTCAGTATAGTTATTTTTGGTTGTATGCAGACGGCACACATAATACTTGACATACTTGTAGATGTTCTTAGTCCTTTTTTGTCCTTAACTGTATGACGTTCATAACTGACATGTTTTACGTTTGTTAGTGATGAGAGTAGACGAAATGTTAACATATCGCAGTAAATGTTTTCTCTCTGCTCTGATGAAGTGATTAGAAGGAACTCAATGTTTCAGACATTGTCCCCTACAAAGGATGGTTTGCTGTTGGTTGGACATAACACCAAACATTGCCGATTGCGTTCTGAGGGGAAAATGATGATGTTGCGGTCAACTGCAAACTAACTGAGATACAATAAAGACACCACTGTGTTTCAGGCAGGCGACCAAAATTGGACCTGATTGGTTAGTTTTTTCGACCTTCTGTATTTATGCTGTATGGAAAATACACACAACCATACAAGTATACAAATAACAACACAACTGGATAAGATTACACACATGTGCGATCGATGTCCCTATCTGGATTTATTTACCGCTGGCAGATGCAACCAATGAACTTCTCCCTGTTTGCACTAATCTTCACGTATGGTTTGTGCAGAGCTGACTGTGGTCAGACCTACGTGCACATAGCTCAAGGTAGATAGCGAAATATATGGGACTAGTTTTCCTGGCAGTTACAGAATGTTCATCCCCTCAGTAAATCATCCGGGACCGATTACATTCTATGATATGTGTGACTGACTACAGGCACCTGGCAGCCTTTCCATGTTACTGGAGAAACTAACTACTATCCAATACATCACAGAATAAACATAACAGTACCTTATTGTTTTTTTGTTAATTCACCCAAGAATCTGGCAGTTTACACAATCGACTGCATGTTCGGATATCGGAACAGAAGATCTGAAGTTAGAAAACTCAAACTGAGCTTGTAGTAATATTCCTTGGAACAAACTTGATGAGAGATACCAACAGTATGTGTCCGATGAGATTTTGTCTTATGATCAACAGTGCACACCTGAACCGGATTTGTTGATCGGTGGATCAGACACTGAAGTACCACATGTAGGGCATAAAGTGTGCTGGAAATCTAACACAACTGCCTTGTTCCAGTTACAGCTAGTGAAGGCATTTTGACAAGAGCTTCCATTGACTTACATAGCATGATGCACACGATCTTCGTAATAAGCCTTTTGTGTACAATTCAGAATGTTTTCATGGCGTTGTCTTTGTAATATACGCTCAGTATGTCTCGTAATCAATTATGCGGGTGCATGGATTCGTGTTGATTTCTTAAATGACATAGTATTTTGAGGTACGTAGTAGGCGGCTACTTCTGGAACATACTTGATCACTCGACATAATACTTGTCCCTCTGTGATGTTGACAAAGACTGCCAAACGCTCCTACTTGAATTAATGTACACGGCTTGATTTAACCGAAAGTATTGAAAGTTGGGCTGTGGTTTACGTAAGGACATGCACACTGAATGACAGATGCGTTGTAATGCACAACCTATCTGAGTGACGTTCATGTTCTTTAAATTTTAAGGGAACCGGTAACCACACCATTACGTACTCGTAGCCTGATGACATCAACGGGATCTCTGTCAATATACACAGCTAAAACACTGTTACCAGTCGCAGACTCGCTGTGGAAGTCCAGATCATCTGAACACATGTGATTATTGGTGAACGAGTTGTGCATTAAGAGCGACAGTCTACTGTTTATCACGTCGTACAGTGAGTGCTGAAACATTAGATCATTGGCATAAGTGATGAGTGTTTGGTGGATGAATTAACGCAGAAAACCCAGAACAGTCGCTGCTGGGTTAAAATAATCATTACCCATGCACATTCTGCCAGAATATACTGGGGAGTACGATGTCTAGACCAGTCCGATAGGTGAAAGCAAACTGGCGTTTTACAGACAGGTTTGGGGAATAATACCAGATGCAGCGTTAATCCTACTGGTACCAGGTCCAGTTGGTAGCGAATAGTAGTCACCCGGATTTTGCATTTTGAATTTATAAATACTTTTTCTACGAATTAGGTTGCGTTTTTCTGTTCACCGTTATTTTTAGGGTGTAGCTTTCTGACATATGAAATAAGAACTTCTCACATGCTGCCGTAGCCACCGCTGATGATGATTACAATAATCGTGTGGGAAAACCTTAATATTCTTTTCAAACGGGAGCGAATTCCCTTTGGTTGCTGGATGAACAACATACACAGCTGGACAGTTGTCACTTGTTGCAACATCATACCCTTCATCGAAGATAACTTTCTGATGAACTTCAACATCTCATTGCAGAACGCCTATCTTATAAAGTGATCAAGAATATGAAGTAGTCAAGCCGACACCAACCGTTGCGTACTATCACGATGTAAACCAAGTTGGGGACAGCAAAGTAAGTTCAATTTTGAGCTCATTTTGAATCATATTAACTGGCTACTCTTTCACTGTAGTCGCGACAGTGACACGCATTACTGACGAGCTTTATCCCTCTGTAGCCCTCTCTCAGTTTTTGAGAAAGTGACGGACTGAAAAGTCTATGGGACTGCGGCCGCTGTAGTCACTTGTGAGTAATGCTCAGTTTATATGAAAAAGAAATCATCTACCGATAGTCGAAATCTGTTTCTCCAACTGGCTGGCCGATCACGTTTTTCTTCATTCTGAATCACTACCGATAAATTTTTGAGGCATACATTTATAACATATTGTTATTGTATTCTTCAAAATGTCGTTCCTGCACCGGTGTAAATGTGAAAAGGACGTTCTGCATTCTATGTGACGGATTCTTTTGGGTTTAGGACAATCCTCGGCTTGGTTTTATCCATCTTGACAACTGAATATTTTTACATTTCAGCTTGACCATCACTCGTATCCGAACATAGCCTTCATATTCTGATATACTTTCCAGCCAGCCTCCATCAAACAGCAACACTATAATGAAGATTCGCTCTGATTAGGGCTCGTCAGCAGTGCATATCCTTGCCACTGCCAGAGCTAGAATTCTAGCCGCATTTTTATGAGGCAAACGTGTTTACTACTGCGTTAATGACCACACATCTGGCGAGGCAGAATTACCATATCTGAACGCCTAACTACTTTCGCTTGAAAGTACTGATCAGGTTGTCCGATGATCTGGATAGAGGACACTTACGGCTTATGAACTCTAACGGATGATTTTGATTAGAATCTTCAAAACACGTGTGAATGGGTGCACACGTTCGTCCTACCGAAGAACCGCAAGGTCACTGAAACACGCAAACAACCATTGTCCACGGTCGCTAGGCCAGTCCTGACCACCAGTCACGTCTTCGACGCGGTTTTTCATTTGGAATTCTATTACATCATTCCAATCCAAGATTCCTGCGGTTTGATGAGACGGTCACAATCACCTGACTGAAACCAGTGTTATATGTTCAGAAGCAACTGTACATGAATTTGTTGCTGCTCTGGACTTAGTGACCTATCTGACCCGACGATCGATTATTCACCCTCTACCTTCTGCCATAAAAAAGCTGACACAGGTTATTTCAAATTTGGTACAACATGTCAGTACGAAATAATTCCATTTACTGTGTTGTAAATGTTCTGCTCAGTCTCGTTTAGTCCGTGTAGCAATTGTCCACTGAACACCCATAAGTAACATAGTTCGTTATGTTGACAGAAATGTTTAAATCGCAAGAATATATTCTTCCACATGTTCCCTGCGTCAAATTCATTACACTCCTTGTTTGCTGCGTTATTGAGAGTAAGCGAATAGTCCTCGTGTTTCAGCCATGGGTTCACAACAGTGTACCAACTAGCATGCAGTGACCGCTTTCGAAGTTGCTCACGACTGGATCCAAGTGAACACAGGCAATATTATCTATAGACAGTTTGTAATGCACAAGGTACGGACCACAGTGGGTAACCGAAATTGGGTTAACCACCACTGAACCACACGTTACAAGCAGTTTGCTAACACAATGATTGATGGAGGCCCACTGATTAGTGACTTGTTACGTGACAGCGGGACGAAAGTGATATCTGTCAGTGTGAAACCAATGGGCATATAATGTGAATGAGACATGAGACAGCCTGGTCTGTGTGAGGAACGATAACGTCAGATTGTCTGTGGTGACTGGACTCAAGATTACGATGTACAAACGCAGTGCTTTCCTTAAAGCGGAATCGAACACAATCAACGCCAGGACCACGACCTTTAGGCGGGTCTACTAATGGTCTCTCCATGGTCTTAAACTCCTACAGCACCTATGCGCTCTCTACGGGAGGGTGGTACTACCTTGAAGATTCCCAAAGAAGGGACTACTATATGTGTATACGTGTAGTCAGCAGTCTTATGATAGTTAAACCTCAAAAAAGTAAGCGTTCAAAACCGAATGCTTTTATTTACGATGGATCCATTGAAAGGAAATCTACTTTCGAGTAATCTCAGCTGATTATGATGACCACCCAGTCATCATATACCGATGAAGAAATATGCGGGTAGGTAAACACCACTAAAATTCACAACCCCTCCAGATTTATGAATAGAAGGTTAGTTGGCATTAAAACGCGATATTTGCTGCTACAAATATGGATACTCTCAGGTTGCTCACTTCCGAACAACGGTCAAATAAAAATCATTCCCATCAACACTATTGTATGTCAAGACAGTGGTTAATCAGAAATTACTACCAGCTTAAAAAATGTGAAGATTTTGTAATACTGGAAACTAGGGTCTTCGAATTGTCGTAGAAATCCTACTTGAATTGAAACTTACCACACAAGTAATAAGGAGATGACCTCGAACTGGTTTCACTGAGCAGTTGTTGTTCGTGAGACAAGGACCAGCTTTTATAAATGTACATCTATATTAAAGAAACTACAGCCTGTCACTGACTGATAGTACTGGTAACTATAAAGTCAAACTGTAAACTGATTGGTGCGATATAGAATCAGGAACTTGGCAAATAACAGAACAAGCAACATTCAAGCTGTTCCTCCAATCCTGATGTGGCATCTTAAAGCGACTTTTGGAGTGGTCTATTGTTAGATCCTCTATCGTATCTGGACTTGGATGAGCCGTGAGTCGAGTAGATTTTCACCTTGGTTTTATTTTCGGAAATGGTTGCACTCAGTCACTGCATCAAAAAGCTTCAAAATGCTGATTGGGCGTGGTTTACACAATTTCTTCAGTTCAACTTGTGGCTGCGTTACCTACGCTAATGCCGTTTGTGTACTCACATTACAAAAGGTCAATGCCGGGTGGACATTGCTGAACTGTCTCAGAGTTTATTTAGTGAGTGTGGTTCGGGGAATAAAACTATTGATTAGTGAACTTCAAAGACGATTGTAGACAACTTTTCCCTACCAGAATGGTACGTGAAGATTACACATGGATGGATTTGCGTAAATCGGTCAATATTCAATTAAATTTAACAAGGCCACTACAAGAAATCCCGATTGGATGGACTATGCTTATTTAAAGATCCATAAAAAGTTTTCTGCGTGGGTCAGGTAGAATTGGCTCTTTAATGAAGTTACCGTTGCCTACGTGTGTCTCACACTCGTGCTGAGACTCAAACTGCCTTCCGATTGGTCACGCCCTCAACAACCAACGGCTAATTAATCCACTCACATAAGAATGGTGTTACAGCTCGTAAATGGGACAATATCGTTGGTGCTTTTATTGAGTCACGTGTTATCTCTAATGCTGTTACAGGCTGTAAGGCTTACTGTTGATAGCACCCGAGTAGAAATGCAACAACTACCTCATATAAAAATGCCGTATCGCGACATTGACGCCCTGCTATAGAATATCACACCGGGGGGAAAGCGCTATAACACCGGTCGTCGTACAAGAATGGTGGTTTACAACGACGGTCGTCGTATGAGCGAAACAGTTAGTCTTTCAGATGCCATTTGCATTCTATGAACAATTACTAATTTCCAATGGTCCTTGTAAGAATTGGGCTGCTGTCTAGACCACGGATGAAAATCATTTATTGATTCTGTCGACGGAGTTCCCTGTTAACAGTCGATGGAGTTTCCGTGAACGATCAAAGTTCATAATAGCTCTAATGCTGGTGTTTGTTTGTTACTCTGAAATAAAGTGGTTGCAATTTTAAATAAAACTTAGCGTGTTCTAATTACTCTGCAATGTCTCGATCGAAGAGATCCGAGATTGGTACATTGCACACCAGCTGGCTGAAGTGTGAGAAGGAAAATCGCTGCTACACTGCATACTGTAGTCCACATACGTGCAGAAGGTTACCATGTACATGTCTGAGCTACTCATTACTCTGAAATGTTGCACTTGTTACCTCAACACAGTCCAGCGTTTATAATGTTTTGCTCTACACTTCAAAGGACAATGTGACCTGTAGAAATAAGCGGATCTGTGCCTTCAGCTCCAGACACCGTCAGTGCTGTTAACGTGGCCATCATACACGGTTCACCTTGATTATCGTTTGGCCACAAACACTGTTACAGCAAACATGCGCTTTCTGTTAGACTCAACGCAGTTTTGTGATGAACAACACGACAACGCCTGAACATATTAGCCAGCTATCCTTCTACGGTCCTACCTGCAAAGTCATTCCACTTCACTCTCACCACGTTCTGAACGTTATTCACCGCATCACTGCAAAAGTGGTCACTACCATTCACACAGTTCCCAGTGTGTGAATCTTATCATTTATTATCAAATTCTAATCTGCGATTTTTATTATTAACTGTTCATACTAAAGACCTCATCCCCCTCACATTAACGGATAAAATAAAGTCACTTAATATTCACTTCTGCTTCACTTATCCTTTAAAACTTCATACATTCCCTTGATTATTTTGTCCTTGTTAAAACTGCTGGTTTAGAGTCGATGTGATAATCTGTAGCAATCGATAGTATTGATTATGCGAAAAATGTAAAATATTGAGCTTCCCTCATCCATTTCCTCAAACCTAACTGACGAAACGTGTGGCAAGACGATGATGTGAAAATTGTTCTTTAGACGGCAAAATGTACTTCAAAATTTATTCTCCACCCAGGATTTGTCTGCAGTAATTTTGTGCTGGGGAATGTGTAAAGAACAATTTTAAACTGTCTCCGGTCGTCTGAGGTCACTAGCAGCCTACCAAAATTCAGTTCGTTTAACAGCTTAATGAATACTCACACTAATTGATTGTAAACTATGGGAGTAGCTCCCTTCACCGAAACTGTTCGGCACGTACAAAGACAACGACCAATCACGGCTTTGTTCTATGAACCTAGAAATGTGACCTTAAATGACCTAGAGAGTTGGTCAACCTCATCAATCGCATAATGTGTGTATAGGAATACTTCGCTCTCAATGGACAAACCACACTAAACCTCCGAATCAGGTGTGTCAAAGAAACAGCAGTTTCAAACATACTTTGCCTCTGTTAGCTGAATGCACACTAAGTTAGACCACATCTAGTTACAATTAATGCGTAACAGATATAGTTCAGTGTTAATTTAATTATCTTGGCACTGATTAGAAATTAGGAATTGTATCTGGGTCTCTGGAGATAGGAAATAAGTTTCGTCGATACTGAGTGGAGCGTCCAAGTATGTTCTAACGATCTTACAAATGAAATGATCACATAATTTATCATTGAGCGGTTGACACCCAAACCTGGATTGTGGTGCCATTTGGGCATATTTATGAGATACTTTCAAACTGAAAAAAGATCAGTTAACCAGGAGTTCTGCTTCAGGTAAAATTACACAGTCAAAACTTGTCGTTCAAATCTAACGTTATTCCGGCAGATCGATTATCTTTATTTCTCTCTCAGAGTTGAATTACGTGCCCACTACAAACACCATCTTACATGTCAGAGTGTATTGCAACAGACAAAAAATTCATCACCAGTTTTTGACTTTGCAAAATACGATCGATAAACAGAGGTCACTTAATGAAATCAGCATAACCTTGAAAGGAAGAAAGAAATAGAGATCAAAAGACAGACAACCAACTTACTATATGAATAAAACAAATAAAGGAAATATAAGCAAACGGGTCAAAAACTAGTCAGAATGTGCACAGTCATTGCCAGTAAAGTTAGGATCTTTATAGCATCATACATCCCCCTTTCTCCTGAAACGGATTATCCTTTTTGCTCGCGAAACCACTAACCAAACAGTCCTTGTCTCGATTTTGTTCCATGAACGAGATCATATCACGAACACACTCGGACACCGGACGTCGGTTCAAATTCGCTTCCTGTCGCAATTGCTCCACCAGTTTACGTTGTTGACTCAGAGTGGACATGGCAGTACTTGAGACGGTGTAGTTGTTTTCAGGTACAGCGAGAGTCAGCTAATCAGTATCGGACTGATTGAGTAAAATCTGTAGGTTTAAAACAAAATGAGAAGTCAGTAGTATGACATTGTGTGTTAATGATTTATTTGAACTGTTTATAGGGCAGTGCGCACATTTTCAAACTGGTTTCAAACCATAGTTTTAAACATAATTGTGAGTTTAGTGAACGCGTTAGTTACAATAGCAACCTTGTGAAAGATGTTCTAAAATATTGCTACCTTGAAGCGAAAATGTGGCTTCAACTGAAGGTCGGTTGAATAACAGTAATTTTTGTTAAGCAATAGGAAACTAACGTTTACTGTTTGTAGTTGCATATCATCAATAGAATAGCACTGTTTATTCAGTTTGGTAAACAGTTCTTGTAGAAAACTCTCGTAACTAAAAGGAAACCGATGGTGATAACAGAAGATTCAAGAGCACCGCTAGAGGTATTTCATAATCTGTAAGTGTAACTAGTTGAAAATGTGCTAGTCGATTTCGAAAGATAAATACAAATAGGATAGTCTATTCAGTTCACGTGAGAGAAGCAGGTATTAAACTGTTGAAGTAGGACAGACGTGGACAGATGGTCTAAAGATTCACACAAAAGTTTGAAAGTTTGAATAAAAGACCAATGGAAATTACTGGAGAACAATATGGTCAGTGAGAAAGTATGCATGCATGATTCGATTGGACAGAACCAAGAAGATAATGGGATGCAAGTTCTAATAAGTTTAACTTAGAGTTTAAGTTATACATTAAAAATTGCTGATGGTTTGGTTGTTTGGGGAATAGAAGATGAATCAGAAATCTTCTTAGATATGCTGTGTAGGAATGAATCGGACTTCAATTAGCTGATCAGTGCGGAGCTAGATGATGATAATTCTGAGTGTTGGGTATTGGTATATTCTCACAAAAACGCTTATTTTGGGACAAGTATGAATCTAAAGGACAAAGAAGGGGGAGGCTGCACCTTGTATGTTGTTTAATTCCAAAAAATGTTTTGACACCAGCGCCATTAATGCAACTAGAGGCAACGTCGTCCAATAGTTGCTGAACGAACAAACCAGGCTTGTCTGCCAGTAGTGAATATTTTGTTGTGGACTCATAGCTATTTTCTCTGACAGTGCACAAATGAATATTTCGTCAAAACGTGAAATCAATTAACATTTGTGTTTGCTTGTCCATTTTACTGGCACAATGCTGGTATCTCTGCGGTAGTAGATAGTTTCACGTTATATAATGTAAATGGACATATGCGATATTCAGAAATTTCTCTCTATTGAAGGCAGTTAATCTGAATCCCCTTAGAAGGACAATTGTGTAGTGAATAGGAGAGAAATAAATTGAACTAAATGAAATATCGGACAGGTAATTAAAAATCCGACCAACTCATCAACTTCATTGTTCTCCAGATTAGACAGCAGAAAGATGAGCATGTTGGGTTTCTTATCAAGTTTTGACGAGTAGAGCATTATGACAGTAAAGTGGTTTCATCCACACGGTAACGTGCGTTACGTTGATGACGTGCGTAACATTCACTAGGAGACATTAATAGTAAACATCCGAGTATGTCCGGTCGGCCGGTCAAACAAAGACTATGTAGGTTAGTTGGTAGCTCGTTCCACCTCTCATCAAGGCATCTCGGATGTGAGGGTGTAAGCGCCTAAAACGAGAACACTGATCCGATAGTCGATATGGAGTGTGTGTTTCACATTTGTCTCCGCGATCAGGAAGTCAGTAAAGAAAACCCAATCATTCATTTATGTGGTAACATATAAGTGATCCCAGACAGTAATACCATCACAGACCAACCAACAACCATCAGTCCAGTCTAACGTACTGTTCACGAAACAAGAATGTTCACCCCAACTAAGGAGGCAACTTGTCCCGTTATAAGAAGCAGGTTGCGTTTAGGTACCAGACATGATAGTCTCTAAAGCATGTGAAAAGTGGACAGCGCTGCTTATAACAGACAAAGTTCGATAATAGAAGAACTACCAGAATGTTGACAGCAAATCGCATTTTTTGATTTTGTAATTGTTACATCTTCGAAAGGACTACATTCATCACTGACAGTAGGGTATCAGTGGCTCGTACTGGCCATTAGCTGCTATGGTAGCACGAGAAAAACCCGCCTTGGAGATAGGAGGGAAAAAATAATCGTAAATCTGTGAAAGTTCGGTGTGAAACGTTCAACATCAGAGTGTCCGCAAACTGCGAACAACTAACCGAGTTACAGTCATCAAAATCCTTATCTTTGGACAAGTTTGGCATGAGTAATTCAGTCGATATTATTTTCAAACGGTCACAATATATACAGTGAAGAGCCCTATTAATACAGTTCGAATTTCGTACTTTTTCTTTCAGCCATTCATTGCCATTACTGCTCCATCTACTTGTGTCAAGTTTTCCATAAATTAACTGGCGTTGGAGATCTTGAGAAACCATCATCGATGATTTCAGATCTGCTAAATTGGACATCAATAGAAGTTACGTCCTAAACTGTCTCACAGGAACGTGATGATGTTCGAGTTTGACGAAAGCACGCCACTCTTGCAAACACGTTTACTAAGACCCTACTCTTAAATCAACTAGTATTCTCGTACAACGAACACAACGGGGTGAGCATAAGAGACCCCTCCCCAGTTTTCCTTATCCTCACACAGTAAACTGTTGTTCAACTGTCCAGAATACCCCTTTGTATTGTCGCTTGTGCTTTCCATAACCATCAGAGTAACCACTCTTAGATAATAAAAAATGATGGGAACGCTGATGGAATTCAGTGTATTCTTCCACATTCTCACAACACTGTTTGCTAATGAATTTAGTACTACACTCCCCTCCCAAGAGTTCCAGTATGTCTTCATGCCCTTGACCAGGTGGCTGAAGTCATGCATATATATATATATATATATATATATATATATATATATATATATATATATATATATATATATATATATATATATATATATACGGTGTTGAAGATAGAGGCAGTTACTGTCGGTAACCTAGTTCGGAAGTGGCACATTCTCTAGACCGTTAGGCGTACACTAGTTCGGTATTGACTGTTCCAGATGTAATGAATCAGTATACTACAGTTATTGCTGTTCATTCCTTGGTAACGATCGATTAAGTAATTTCATTTGAGTATGATTCATTCAACCGGCGAACGGCCCAAATGACACAACACACATCTCTCTTGGCTAGTTAACTGTCAAAAGCCAAAAATCGGCGACTTATCGGAGTGTAGTTGGCAGAATGATGGAACACGATTTCGCCTTAGGGAAGTAAACAAAAGGGTTCGCATGGATAATGGAGGCTTGACGGTTCCAAGATCATCCCCACGACAGAGAGTGATGATGACTCAGCCCATCTGCTACCTGGTTAACCACAAGGAATGAACTTGGCTTTCCACAACACATCGTCAGTGGTTTGATCTACGACGACTTTCTGCGAGACTGTTTGCCATTAATACACAGTCAAGATATTTCACAATGACATTGTTTTGACTCGTTGTTTAGTCCTCTATACAGTTTAACTCGTCTTACAAAAAAACGTTAATCTTTTCTGTCAATAAACGTCGATTGCACTATTCATTTTTTGCCAAACCTTGTACAGTACTCAGGATGTAGTATCCAATTAAAAGACAACATACCACCCACAACTGATTTGTGCGTATACAGATTGGCAAATGAAAGAATACTCCTCAGGGCTGGGTGGCTGAACGATGATATCGAAAAATGATCGTAAACGCTTAAAATTTCACGAGTCAGAAGTGATATAAATGCCGCTTTCCATGTGAGATTCGGCTCGGTCAACTGTTATTACCTGACGCATAATATCTGTTGCACTAGAAGCCAGGGATGGGTGGTTCGCGAAAGGCTAGCGAAAACCACAGTTACAAGCAATGGTAGTTGTAAACTGCACATGGTTAACGTCATCGATGAGTCTTGTCGAATATGGTTCACGTTCAAACGAAGTTCCTTTGCGAAAAGTAGCATGCCAGCAATAGATGAGACGCTCGCTGAATAGAGTGTGTAAACGACCCAATTGTTCTGCACTTAAAACTTGCGACAATGCACCTTGACATTCAGCTCTTAAGAGAATATTCAACAAACTACCACATTTGGTCGATCAATAATTCCCTTCCCCTCGTTTTTCCCAGCATCCAGTTCCACTGAAGGCATTTGAAACGGTGTGACAAGTGACGTAAATCAGTGCATTGGGGGGTGCTGCGAGAGGACATCGTAAAACCCTTCACGCAAAAGCGGTGGCGAAAGTGCTACCTCGAATCCGCCGCCGAATGTGTGGAGTGTCTCATTTCGTCAGATCACTGCATAAAAGCGGCAAGCAATACAACCAAGCGATAATAAGATGTTTCATTTTCTACCGTTTTATAAACATAAGATGTTGGCTTCTTGTTTCTCTGTGGGAAAATTCCCAAAATGTTAAAAGCAACGACATGAGAAACAATTGTTTTCGACAGTTCTTTCTCAAGTCAATACAATTGCATAGGTCTCATCAACATGTCGTAAGACAAAACGCAGAAAACAAGAAGTGACTGTTCACGAGTGACAATAAAGGCTACTACTAGAGTGCATACACTAATTGGCTAGGCCCATGCCGGAAGTTGACTGGCTGTTACGCCACACGATCAGGGTCAAATGTTTGTGGTTAGAATGAATTTGACCGATCTGTCTCCAAAGGCATTGCAAGGATTGAACGAATCTCTTTGGAGAGCACAGGTTAGGGTTACGTAATCTAATAGGGATCGATTCGGCAGTCACCAGAATGCGCTGACAGACTGTTTTTGGTTGTGTTGTCAACCTGGGACGCTTTCCTAATGTCTGTGACGGTTAGTATAAGCTAGATATGCAACATTGGCGCTAGTAATTGATCTACGACAACCGGTTTCGATCCAAGCTGGATGATGTTCCTCGATCTTTTTTGACAATTGTTGTGTACAATCTAGCAGTAGACTTTATTGTCATTCGTTAACAGCCACTTCTTGTTTTTTTGCTTTTGTCTTATTGTAGCGAAAAGGCGTCCAATAAAGCACAATATTGTCCAACACGCTAGTTCACATGCTACGTGCGCGCTCGCGTTTGAGTCAGAATTCTGGCCCACAGCACCCCGAGGTTTCCGCTCCGGCGTCGTGTGCACTTCTGCCCGGTTTATGTGGGTGATCGGCGCCTTCTATCCGGGGGTTTTCGTCTGTCGATTTTCGTCCGTTGGTCCGATTTCATTGAGTGATGGCTCGTCCGGTCACTCGTGTTGTCCCCCATCTATACACAGTGAACTTTGACTGTCCTTCACGGCCGTGTCGAGATATTCCCCCGAGTGTTGGAATAATCGAGCCTCCGATTTGATCGTCCATTCTATTTTGCCTGCCATGTCTCGCCAGTTGGTCCGATCCGATAGAGCGATGACTCATCCGACCGTCCCTGTTATCCGCCATCCGATCGTTGGGAGTTTGTGGACGTGCCTCCCCCCGCGTTGAGGCATTCCGCCGAGTGTTTGGATACCCGCCCCTCCGGTCTGACAATCCACCACATTATGACGTCTTGATGAAATCTATGTAGTTGCATTAAAGTCTCGAAAACAACTGTCTGCCACTTCGTTAATTTTGTTTCTTATTTCTGGGCTACTGGATAGGTTCATCAAAGTTTTTGAGGGATGGATTCAAACGAGTAAAGTGGAGTCCTTGTCAATAACCGAGGTGTTAATGTCCGCTCAGCTGATCCAATTTTACACGAAAACAAAGCAATCATGAGACATTGCTACCAAGAGCGGTAGCTGACAACTTCAATCTTATGTTACAAAAAGCACTGGGAACGTTTAGAAAACGACTAAGTTTGGTGACCCATAACATATTACATTCTTAAGGATAACCTCGTGAATTTTGGTTTTATTTTAAAGATTGTAACATAAGTCTGCAATTTATGAAGAACTCCCTAGTTGTACTATCCCGCAAATGAATAATTCGAAATACACGTCCGTCCGTCCGTCACCTCCCTGATTCACATGTTGGGTGCGGGAATTTTCAAGTCTTCAGTAAAATGTAGACTTATCAGTTCCATTTTGCTAGTTAGAGTAATTGACGTTTTGGTAGATGAAAAGGGGTATATGAAACAGACAATAGTACGTGACAGTCTACACACACTGACTAGATCTGGATAGTTAATCCATACAATTCGCGCCATACATGAAAATCAGTCGGTGTGCGGCATTTTGGAATGAATTTCAATCGTAGGTGACATCTCTGCCCTAGTCAAATCTACGCTCGAAAATTATGATCACAAATAGTCTCAGTGATATCACTGCATAATTTGTTAATTGTAAATGATCAACAGACTTGATATTCTGTTGCTGTTTCTTAGTTACAATCAGGCCCCCATTTTCTGTTACGTCGTTCTTCCGGATATCGGTATTCCTCCATTCACCGCAGTCCACACTAAGAAAGCGAAATCCTACATCATACTTAAGAATATTGAGAAAAATTCTAGTTAAGCTCCAAATGTAACTAGACTGAGAATTTACTGTGGGTTACAGTGAACTCCACGTGATCCACTGGGAACCAAACTCAACACACGGAGAATATCACACACGAACGGTCTAGATAGTCGAAAAGTTTTGTCTCCAGAATTGACCGTCCCACAAATGTCAAGGATAACAGCTAACGGAGGCCTTCTGAAACGGTGTCAAAAGTCTGATATTTAACGACAGAAAATCGAAGTACGAGACTCCCGCAATCCAAACAGAGCCGATGACCGAGGTCTCACCTGATGTCTCCTTAGTATGGCGAGTAATACACCTGTTTCAGTTGACGCTGAAGACAGTCATGATTCGCCAAATGATTCCAAGATCATTCAACATCATATCCAGAAATATGTCTGTCAAATCGAACACTTTTCACAGTAAGCGTTCAAGTTCTTTTAGCACACGCCTCCCGATTCCGTTTAGAAGATGCAGTGAAGCATCTCGAAAATCAACACTTAGATCGAAGTTAATTGAGCACTTGCTCTATCTAATCACGAGGCCACTGGGCAATCTTAACATTACTTACGTGTGTTAATTCAATCGTGCTTCATACGGAGTGAGTTAAGCAGTGTTCAACCGAATTGTCTTGGTCCACTGGGCAGAATAAAGCACCTATGAGGATAGGAAAGCCGTAGAACATCGACAACGAGGTTCAAAAAGTACAGCCTGGATCTTGCTTGTATATACCCCCATTTTTCTACAGATCAAATTAGAAAGCTTCACCACTTCTTAAAAAGTGAGAAGAATATGCGGTAAAATTTAAGAACCTTCTCAGAACTAGCTGAGTTGTATAAAAACCTCTTTGACACTGAATGTCATGGAAAATCCAACTCATTTTAAAAAATAATGGTCACACGTTTTAAAATATCCGGCTGCGTTTTTACCAGCAGACCTGTACGGGAAATTGGTTTGAGACTGTAGCTGTAAAGTGGCAGAACATATCGAAAAGGGAATTCCGTGAAGGATCCATCCCGTAGGAATTTCTAAGGAATTATGATGAAAGTGTTTTGAGTGACGCGTGACCGTGCGGTGATGACCACAGTCCGCGACAGCAGTAGTTTTCTTTTTGAGCAGTATGGTCGAAAGAGGGTGCACACATCTTTATCAAGCAGAAAAAATCACTTTCAAAACGGAACGGTAATCCGTGCTTCAGTAAGTTTGAACAATGAAGTCTGTACACAGAAAAGTAGTAGCATACTAAATTGCTCAAACGGAAAGTTTTCGGCACTTAGATATGTTGTATGCCGATAACACGTTTTGGTGTCCAAATATAATTCCGCATTATCTCGCTGTCAGTTCTAAATGACACAACGAACGCCCTCAGTCTTAATCCGTACATATTCTGATTAATACGCACTAAGCGAATCGTGGTGGGATAGGTGGTGGAGATGAAAAAATCGGACCGGAGTCACAACACTGTACGACAGCCTACTCTACCAGATCCTCTAATTCAGGCAGGTCAGCAATCACCAGTGAACCGCAATGGCCAGAACATGTTTGGGCGGCAGAATGAAATACTGTGACCCAGACATGATATGCATCCTGTTCTGGTGAGTACAGTCACGCCACTGTTGCATATAATCAGCGTTCATTAATGGGACTCGATTCGGGTATCTGTGAGTGTACACCTTCTTACGGTGGTGCAACTTAATTTGTCGATTTCCACTCACTGTATTACTGGGCTAATATGGACAGTTCATCTTCGGTGACTCTGAAGATGGAAGTATGGCAGTACAAGGGAACTTCAATAAGTTATCTTAAATTAACATTTGTTCACGTGGGAATGAGATCGATGAAGGCAAAAGTGTTGTAGAAATAACACAAAGTGAAGAATGTATGGGACTGTAAACTGATCATCGTCCTGAAGATAAACGCAATAACAGTGAACCCGTTTTACCAACGGAAATCAGTGAGGAAAAACTAATGTGTAAGAACAAGCACGTACTTAAATACACAAAACCAAATACCAGATACCCGCAACGAAAAAACATTCATTTGCATTTGAAGTTAAGGTCCACTTGGTTAGTTTTTTCGAGCGATTTACACTGCCGACGAGTCCTTGGTAATGAAGCAAAAAGTAACGTGTAACGATTAATGTGGTATGATAGATGAGCTAACAGTTAAAAAATAGTCTCCTAATGGAAGTCTTGAGTAGATTCATTTTCCCATACAGATAGCCTGACAAGTGGTCCGTAATCAACAACACCACGAACATTGATAAGGTATGTGCCGGAAATTGCAAAACAAAGCTGTCGCAAAACTCTGCGGGAGATACTGTTATTCTGAAAGTCAAAACATCATGTCATGTTTCACCGTCCGTACTTTTTTTGTTTGAATACCTTGCAAGGCAAAATTTGCAAATTTTTCACACATTCCCATAAGCTTTAGGTTTAACTATTCCTGTGGATTGTTCTCTGGTTTAAAACGTGAAGTTTAGAAGCTGAATCATCCGGTCAACTACACACAGGGAAGTAATGGGAAAATTTCATCCCGGCTAGTCAGTTCAGTTCACTGTACATAAAATCGATAGATGTACGTTCAACTGATATCATACAATTATCAGCAAAGTGAATCGACGAGGTGTGTACGCTATATGGTTAGAGATGTCTCACATGCACAAGTGCATACTTCCGGTCTTAAACCACATGGAACTGATTAATGTTGTTGAATAATGCTGTTTTACTATCAAGATATGATAGTGGACAAACGGTAACTACCGTTCCGTGACTAAACCTGTAAAATAAGCCAATCAGATTGATAGAGGATATATGTTATTGACGAAAACGGTAGACAAATAATCGGCTTATCTGGCACAGATCATAAAAGACATGTGCATGGCACACGTTGGCTGTTCGACCACATTTTCACACAAGTGTACTCGGTCCTCCGAATCAGTCGCTTAAATAACATTTTCTTAATTTCGACCCATCTTACACATATCGGTCGTCACACCAGAGCACACACCTTTCAAGGCATTGGTTGATTAGGTAGGATATCATGTAAAAGATTGACAATGCGATCACTGTGAATGTGTTTTGAGGAAGATACTGTATGCGTTTTTATATTATCTAAGAGTTGGTTTACACTTAATGAGGAGAACGACACCCACGCTTTTACTTATGCTGTGGCTAATTTTCGCAATATGTTCTTGTTTTATTGGATATATACATCTTAAAGCACTGTACATTCACTACGGTACGTGTTGCACGCTGCAGGCTTGTCGACTGCTATATAGTCCACGCCAGTTGAGTTGTGTGATTTCTGTCTATTTTTCATTCAACAGTGTATGATGGCTATATGCGAGATTCAATTAGCACATCGACGCTCAACTGCTCTCCAATCCTAACATCTGAATAATCATCAGAATTTGATTACCTACATTTTTAAAAAGAACCAATCTCCTATCGAACGATTCCGTACTTGACTTATGACGTTAATTATGAATCCGCACTGGTGAAAGATGGTTACACTTAAGTTACTAGGAACAGCATTTCGTGGGACGCGGAGAAATAGCTAACAGATCTGAAATAAATATACTCTTGTATAATGATAATGGTCCTCTTGATTTTTATCCTTGCCAGCAATTATCTGGGCTCGAGTGAAAACTTACATTGTACATTCAACCGAGAGTATATCTGTGGAACACATTCCTCTCCCAATCTTAACCACTTTGATAACACTGTGACTCAGTTCTCCGATCACCGCAACAACGGCATGAAACAACTTAAAATAAAAATTACCGGAAGGAACCAAAGTAGACAAATCAAGGCTACACGGAAGACTAGCCATGGTAAAAATGTAGGTGTGCCATTCACCGTGACAAGATGCCATCTGGGATTGCGCTTCAAACGGACGGTTTTGGTGGTCTCGAAGACCTCAGCCGGGCATGCGACACCGACTTACTTAACACACAGGAAATAATCAGGGCCTTAATATTACGTGGATACATGACTTTTAGACTACTACTTGGTTTCAAAGAACTGTTAATAGACCTAATAAAAAATGTCCGGTGCAAAAAGCTCGGCTGGCACGCACAGCAAGTGACTGAGTCAGCATGGACGGTGCAACTTGATTGATCCACCAACAGGTCACGTGTCACAGGCGTTTCCAAAATAAGCACTAGCGAACGACCGCGCTGACCACGTGATGAATGTCAACTGGAGAGCATAATGATGATTAAACAAAACAAGTCTGCTGATGTTTTCGTAATGTGCAGGTCACGTTTTGGGACCGTGGATTTAAAGAGAGCGTTAATAAACACAATATACACTTCCTTTCAGCGACATTCGAATGTTTCCACAAGCCACAGAAGACAGCTTGGAAGGACAGTTTGTCTGCTTGCTGTTCTTGCCTATACCTCGTCCGCAATATTATCAGTTGACAAGGTGGCTTTACTCCACTACGGTAAACTGTTCAGTCTCAAGGGGATTGTGTACAATGAAGAGTGCGAGAGTGGAAATGCCCTAGTACTGAAGGAACACTGTAATTTGAAGGTGCAGGGAGCATTCTGTACCAGCTGGCCCGGTCATTCACTCTGCTCACTACAGTCTGCATCTCTTCGACAGTTGGGTTGAGCAAGATAATTTTATCGTATACTCCACGTAGATCAACTCAGTTCCAGAAAGAACATCATCATCAGGACCAATGTGTTTCTTAATCGTAAACTCCAGAACGTCGTCCGTGACAAAAATGATCGAGAAAATGATAAATGGGACGCCCTTGGTAAACATCTTCAGCAGTGATGTATGTCCATGACAACGGTCTGTAACATCTTACTCTGTTTGCAGAGCAAGCACATAGTGATATCAACGGATTCCGTTATTTCTGTGGACAATATTTTGCGAGAGAGTCCCGGTGTATGTTACGATCGACCGAACTGATAGAAGACTCTAGGCATAAAAAGACCATGAACGTCGACCGCCTGTAAGGATTCTGGCAACTTAAGACACTGCATGGAAAAAATATGATCCAACTATATAAGGAGCAACACTGAGCAGTCAAGTATGAGACCATGCTCGCTAAGTTCACTGTTTTGTGGAGCAGGATTTCAGACAATTTAACGCATAACTGATGTGGCTGACATTTATCAAATTCGGCCACAATTCTCTGATTAGCGCAGGAAACAGTAATAAACAGCCAAGGTTTTGGTCACTATAGGAGGATTGTCTAGTGTTAAAATTTCTTTGTACTGGATAATTCCGTTCTGAAATACTTCGATATCTTTATGCTCAAACCCAATACCGGTTTAGAAATACCCACTAGGGGTAATATTTTTGCTCCACTTTCGGACAGTTTACGTAATGAGGACTGTAACAGGACGAAAAAGTGACACAGGTATATGGCAGAAAAATCCAAACACTGTAAGAAGGTATACACTCACAGATACCCGAATCGAGTCCCATTAATGAACGCTGATTATATGCAACAGTGGCGTGACTGTACTCACCAGAACAGGATGCATATCATGTCTGGGTCACAGTATTTCATTCTGCCGCCCAAACATGTTCTGGCCATTGTGGTCCACTGGTAATTGCTGACCTGCCTGAATTAGAGGATCTGGTAGAGTAGGCTGTCGTACAGTGTTGTGACTCCGGTCCGATTTTTTCATCTCCATCACCTATCCCACCACGATTCGCTTAGTGCGTATTAATCAGAATATGTACGGATTAAGACTGAGGGCGTTCGTTGTGTCATTTGGAACTGGCCGCGAGATAATGCGGAATGATATTTGGACACTACACAGTGGTCAGGGGACTTCACAGTGAAAAATTCGTTTAAATTAGTCAATTGCAGTGTTGCAAATTTGCGCACAAATGGAAAAAATGACCAGCAGCAGCTAAACGTTCTTGTAAATTACACTGTGCGCTTACGTATTGTGCACATGTGGGTCCGCCCCCACGAAATGTCCACTCGCCAAACGTGAACAGTTGTGACCGTGTGCAATATTATCGTTAATGTATATGACCTAGAATAATGCTACCATATTTGACCCTCTGGTTCTCAGTGGTCTGAAATCTAGTGAAAAGTAGGGATATGGAAGGCTGATTGGTTAATCGTGATTCAACCTCAAACAATTGCATGAAATATTAGGCGAGTAGAGAACCTATAATAATTGATTGAATGACGACACGGGAGTTTGTTAATAAAAGTTTATATTTGTTCTATCCACGTATGAGTTAAAACTAGGCGGATTCATCCACATTATACTGACTGTACCATTATTGGTATCAGCTTTGAAAACTTACAAGTTTGTTTACACTCACTAGTTTTCTGCCAAAGTTGCGGAATATCTGAGGATATTAATATTACTACAATTGTTCGCTGAGCGCCGTAAACCTCCATGTCTGCTAATGTACTGAACCAACATAGTGTATGCATTTCAATACAACAAACAAACACTCTCAGCACTTCACGGCCGCAAAGGTTACCAATACTCAGTTCCTTTATGTGTAGAGGACTATTTCATGCCAAAGTCTAATGTTTCTTCATGTATTTTTCCCCCGGTTATCTCAGTATGCGAACACATAATCTTGTCTCGCTACTGAGTAGTTGCATCAGTAGTATAGTGCGATCGTTCGTTCTCACCCCTTTAGTTTGTAGAATAGTTTATTGTAAACTCTACTTTCACCGGTTAAGTATTCGACTGTACATCATCATGACTAGCAGAGGTTATCAGAAAAATGGAAAACCACATTCGGATATCAATATGATAAGCAAATTTGTAGTAAAATATGTTGTCTAGGTTCGTCGGGGACGCCTATCTGATGGCCGATAATCATCACGACGCAGTAGTGTGATTCTGCTAAATTTTGATCGTTGAACACTTACTGTTTATGACACCTTACGTTGCAAGCTACATTATTCCCTTTCAATGTATGTAAATATGTAACTTTTCTCAGTACTTTCATAAATAGCTACCAGCGGTATAACTAGATAGCTTCTTTGTACGCTATCAGAAGACGCATAACTCACCCAACATAATCGGAAATTTTATTCACAAAATGACATAAGGTAACCCGTTGAAGTTAGTTGGGCTAAAAAGATTTGAGTCTCACAACTGGACTGAACTCAAGGTTTTAAACTATCCTATACAATTATTTCGCAGACCACCAACCTGGTCGAAGTCCGAGGACTCGTCTCTGACCTCATGTCATAAGGGAAGCTACCACCACTAGCAAAAAAACGCTTAATGAAGGTTTTTTGACACATACTATTCAAAGGTGTTTCCAGTTCGACTACAATATCACTTCCTATTCATTTCTACAGCACTACTTAGGGAGAAATGATCAAACATTTGACTTTCTGAAAAGTTTTGGCAGTGCAAATAGAAGATGAACATATTGAGTTGTGAGGGAGGAAGTGTATTTGTCAAGCTGCACGGAAGCCGACTGGCAGACGTAAGAGTATCGAAACTAGTTTGACATAATCAAAGCTGAAAGTACGAACTACACATATTACGTACGATACAAAATCGTTGAAATAATGAAAACAATAGCCTTAAGTTGGAAAAATAGACGAAGAGACAAGCTTCAACGACAACCATGATATAAGTTGGGCTCACACACAGCGTACTTCAAAGACCGATGTGGACAGGCATATCAGTCGTTTGTAAACCACCGAAATAAGAACCCAGGATTCACCTATAGCCTCGAAAAATGGTGGACTGGTGTTGAATTTCAACCATTTGTGCGAATTTAACGTCAATTTACCATTACAACCGTATTCTTATTCATACACTACAAGGAATCAAAATAGTGAGTCAATCGGAAACTAGCGTTTACTCAGACAATATCTGGTTCAACCAGACAACTTGATATACTCAGGGAAATAGAATGAGACAACTAAAATGTACGCACAAAAAAATACACATCCCACCCAGTGTACAACAAAAGTAATGTACTTGTTATTAGAACGTGCATCGAATTCCCGTTTTTGTCTTGAAAGTCCCCCCTTATTCATCCATCTCATCAGTTTTTTCACATTTGACTCCCACCGCTGGTCTTCCAAAATCAGTCACAATCACACTGATTGTCAATCTTGCCTGTGTACATAGCCCGCCTGTTCTGTTTTGTGTAATTCAGTAAGCTACTGATTGCATGTTCATGCCTGACTGTTCTGCCTCAAGGCTGCAAGTCATTGGTCTTGTCATCCTTCATTTAGATGACGATCATCTGTTGATCGCAGATCGACTTGTCCGCTGGCATTTTCTCTGTAATCGGTTTAATGTCTGGCATTGTTCCTATTTGCTGATCACCGTTCCTCTTTACCCTGTTTGGGCTTTGATCTCGTTCAAATTGTTCAGGATTTTTGGGCTAATTTTGACCGCACGGATGCTTACATCTCAATCTTTTATAGTTATCCTAATTATCACTCGTCACATAGCACCGTATCAATTTCTAAAAGTCTTGTCGGGTTCTCCACTATTCAAGACACACAATACATAACTAATTGTCCGTCGAATCGGAACGGTACATCAGTATTAATTGAAATCTTTTTGAAAATTAATTGCCATTCAAACAATGCTTTTAATATTGTGACAGTTGTGTTAATTTTTCCAGCTAATCGAATTTCAATCAGCATTTCGTGTTCTGACAATTGCACAGTTGCAAAATTCCTCCACATTTTGTATTTTTGGAAATCCATCTGTCTTTTATGTAAGCAAGACACGCGTTGACATACATGGTGGTCTTTTAAATCAATATGTCGATAAGTATACGCAAGTTTGCTGAAAAAATTAACGTGCTCATATTTTCTGTCTTTCAAACAGAAGCGTTTGTAGTTTACTGTCAACGCTTACTTTCTTAGCACCAGTAATTCATGTAGTTCGATATTATTCTACCTTGCGAGTAAGGAACAGAAAATTTACAATTCGGACAGCATTCGTAGGCAAAAAGTACAACTGGTGTCTTAGAAAACATTTTGTACGACAACATATTTGTAATCATCATTTATCTGTGGAAGACATCGATTGAAATAACATTCCTGCCAACCAACACATTTCGAAACTTCCGGTCAACTAATTATTTTTCTCTTTAGCTCCGTGTGAATGCTGAATAGTGTTGGTTCTCTACGGACATTATATTTGAGGCCGATCACGGTCAAGTTTTCACCAAATTCACTAGTGTACCCTTTTGGTTCTCTTGAGGATGTGACCAGGAGCTCTATCTTGCTCAATTTTGAAAACTTCTGAATCTATTCATTGAGGCTGCCAAAATATTTCCCAGAACCTTACATGAACTGTCAATTGTCTCTTCTTTGAAATGACTCCATAAGCGAGCCAAACCTATTCAGCTGATGTACGCCTTCATTTACGTCCCATGAACTTTAATTTTTCTGTCATCATACTGATCACTGCCTGAATCGTACATGGTAAGCGTTGTTCACCAAAAATCATCAAATTCCCCCATTAAACTGATCATGTTAGTTAACCCATGCCTTCCTGGGTCTGGCCTTGGAAACTACCATTTCATCAATTTCTAAAATGTGGTATCCCTTTGGAGCTCTCTCGTCTGTGAAGTGACGGACAGGTGAACTGTGTTCGACTGTCCATACCATGGGCTAAACAACCCTCCTCTGAGACCACAATGAACAAGGTTCATGCAGTTCTGCCACACTTAGGCTTCAGAATCTTCCTCTGATTTTCTTGAAGTGATATTTCCCACACTATTTCGTAATCTTCACCAATGATCGGCTGAGCTGCACCACTATCGCACATTTATTAGATTCACACAATTTTAGGCACATGCATGTTAGTGTACTTTCCCAATCATCACTCCAATGAAGTGATATTGTTTTTGTAAAATGTGAACCACGTCCAACTGATACACACCCTTTACAATACCTCCCACTGACTTGCTGTCATACCGAAAAACCGCGTATCGTCCGGATCACCCACACCACAGTCCTATCACCAGAAAGTATTACGTGACGGTTTACGTAATCATCTTAAACAACAAATCGCCCGTTAAACCTTGGTTTGAATATAGATATCTGTCAGATGAGGAATGATAGGTCCTTTTTCAAGGTAAAAATTTCGCTTTGCAACTGGGGTTCTTTGACATTTTGAATGACAACCGTGAACGAATGTCAATCCTGTTTTGCGGTAAGGTAGTCTTATCCCTAACCTAGCACTGACAAAGTTTGATATCAACATCACTCTATCATTTAAGCATGTTTTCGTTCAAACGCTTACAAAATATGGCATTTCCTCAGGTCACCTGACCTTTTCGGAAACAGTGAAGTTATTTAAAAGTCTCAGATATACATTTCAGCGAAATACATTAACGAATAACAAACACCTTTCAATTCGCACCGATTATTGTTCACTGACCTGTTCGTGGAGTAAGACAAACTTCAAAAGACCAAAACAGAACCCATCGGTACTGACCATAAGGGTTCACTTATTTTTGGCACAAGGTTACTATCTAACCCATGGACTGAGATAACAACCTGTCTGCGTCCGCTAGTTATTGTATGAAAGTAGATGTTAACAGCAAATTACGAACGTCAATAGACCAGAAAGTATAGACACGTTGAAAATATGACGGTAGAGGTTTTTATGATAGAGCACAGATCAAGGTGAGCTGTTAGTTATCCGTCTTATTTTCAACGATCGGCAACTGTCCCATTTCAGATGTTTACTCCGCTCTTCCCTGATTTTTTAGACGGTCAAATCAACGACTTTGTTCTATGCCGATGGCATAAAATTAAAGCCAGAGGATCTGCATTTTTCAAATGTTCTACGAATACATTTACTAAATGGCTCGTAAGTAACCACAAACCACTGCACTCCCTAACCACAGTCACGCACATCTATCATCGAACGTGCTGTTTAACATGTGAAGATCACACTTATGGTATCCGGACGAAAGACGCTTAAACATCAGTAGCAGACTATTTGTTTGCTCACAACTTGTGCGGCCGTGACAAACGAACACAACCGACATCGAATGGCCTAGAAATAATGATTTTAGCACAATGCTTTCTCCATGGTGCATAACCTGATTGTGCACCTTTAAGTAAAAACACGAATTCATACATGTCACCCACACTCAGAGAAAGGCATCGTACGCTTTAAGTATCACCTAGGATAGATTGTTATGAACGTGAAGGGGGTCAGGCTTGAACTCCTGCCAAGAGTAGCTAACGCCATTAGGCAAATTCTCAGTTATCCAGAACGTCTAAAGAAACATACGTTAAATCTAAATAGGCTTCCACCCACC
Organism: Paragonimus heterotremus; assembly: GCA_013368495.1. NCBI lineage: Eukaryota > Metazoa > Platyhelminthes > Trematoda > Plagiorchiida > Troglotrematidae > Paragonimus > Paragonimus heterotremus. The sequence continues at coordinate 58,343 of LUCH01000842.1, read as the reverse complement.
TGGTCAACGTCTACTAAACCACTCTACACTTACAAAGAACAAACGATTTTGCAGGTATCCTGTCCAATACTACTTTCGAAAAGAAAGGCTACTCGTTGCGTAGAATTCTTCAGTATAGACCAGTCAACTGCTGAACACATTGTCTACTTGTGTAGTCACTAGAAGCTTAGCTGCAATGTTTAAAACTCTACTGGATGGGTTAATTGATGATATGGTTCATCTGGCTAGCCAACTCTCGCGAGTGTCAGGTAAGTCTGTCTGCGTTTCGGTTTATTTCCTAGTAAATGATTGTGTGCCTGTTTGTCGGTTGTACAAACACGTTTCAGTTTTTAATGTTGGCGTGTTGCATGCTCATGTTATCGGTCACATCTTCCTCTCTACATACGGGAAAATTTCTTCAGCTTTATGAACTCGTGGGCAAACTGCATTCTGCCCTCATTACAGGGGCGTAAAATACCTTTTTGCCTAAAAAGTCCATCCAATGACCAATTGGCGTCTTATTTACTGTTACAGTCCTTTTAAATTAGCTTATATGAGAGCTTCGTAGACATACCCCGTGTAGCACCCTAACAGAATCTGACTGTAACACGGTTTCGCTCACCAGTACGTGGGCAGGTTACGCTGCCCAGTTTCATATCTCCCAGTGTTCCCTGTTTGATCATTCACATTATATTTTGTATTACCATTTTCTGAAGAATACTCCCCTACCGGCGAACCCTTAATAAGCGCAGCTTGAACTCGATGCAATGGTAGAATTTCAATAGTGCTTTCGAACACACGGTTGCAAAACTGTCTTCATACGTTAATTGCGCAGAACTGACCCCATAACTGAAGGCCTAAATGCAAAACCGTCGAGGAGACTATAATTAACCATACAACATTGGACTTATTTTTCAGGCAATTTCCTTTCAGTAAACTATAACATCTATATTTTGCAGTAATATGTAAGTTGCATTCTGTATGTGAATGGTTATTGCTCATTTTCTCAAATCGAGGTTACAACCTGTAACGGAGACACAAAAAGGTGTATTAGATTTTTTCTAATTTATTAATCAATGGCATAAAAGTAACAACAGGAGAACTCAAGTGTCGTTACACGTCACGTAAACACAACTGTCCAATAAACCCTAACGAACGAGAGTGAGTTCGTGTGGACAACATTCACCGTTGCCAGGATACAAAGTTGTCGATGTTTAATAGATGGGATCGATTTTAGGTAAAATTGACGTTAAACGGATTAAGAGATTTAGATAAGTGGCGAAGAAATTAACTAATCCAACTGTTAGCAGTTGTTTGTTAGTTTAATGGTTCTGAAAGTGTGAGGGAAAAAGCGCCTATTGGATTCACCGTCAATTTCGGTAGCACATTTGCAGACAGGATAATGGGAATCTGTACTACACTTGATCTACGAGCACGGTCAAAAATTATTTGAATTTCTGATAGTTATTAGATTGGAAGTATGTATTTTTTATTTCAACCTGGCTCTGTATGGAACGAAGTTGAAACAGAAGAGAATAAAGGGAGGGCAAACGTGAATATATTTGGTTAACATAAGATAACGATAACAGGAGGTTGAAAGGAGATTAAATTAAACGTAACGACATAAAATTGATTCAAAACTGGGCATTCAGACATAAAACAAATGCACTGAAACAAACATGCACTTCCTGTGATACTGGCGTTAGTGGTCATACACTGTCTCCTAACTGTCCATGTGGTCACGTTGCCTAGGGTTCCGGAATAGTATCACAAGTGGATCGAGGTTTAAGATTACTCGCTGGTGACACTACCAGAACAGATTCGGTTTAGAAACCATTGAGCTCTCAATCACAGCATCGTAAGTACGGCGCAGTATTCAATCAACTTTATGGGGCACATGATTCGCCATATAAGCTGAAAATTAACAGAATCCTGAACAGTGTTCGATACGTCAGAGTTCCCTTATTTCTGCAAACAACTGGGTAGCCCATTTACATTGTACACGTGATGACGTGTGTAAACCTTAATAAGATATTCAGTTGATGAATACATTGGTATTTCATCAGCACTCACTTAGCAAACTACCAAACTATTTATCGGTAATTTAACCCCAGTGTTCACCGTTGACATTGGTGGATTTTAATGTGAACTGTTTCAAGAATGTAGCTTTTACAGTAACTTTCCTGGATCATTTGTGGATTCCATATAGCACAATTGGCTGGGTGGTTAACTACGTCCAAGGATGACATGTTTGAGTTTCCGGTGTGGTTTTGTAGCTTAACTGGTAGAGAGCACTTGCCTACTCTGGGCAGCCTGCCGCTGTGGTTGATTCAAGCCCAACCGAAGTCCGGATTTTTCGCAGTTGGATCACCTCTAAATTATCAGATCCGCCAAACTACTTATCAGTTGTACAACTAATTTGCTCGGCAATAATTTGTTGCTGGTGAATAGTATATATATATATATATATATATATATATGGCGGATAACGAGGGTGACGATGTACTTAAAGAGATATATATATATATATATATATCTTTAAGTACATCGTCACCCTCGTTATCCGCCATCCAGCGAATGAACAAACGTAGCTTCCTTGTTCTATCGTCGTATACGCCGACGCACGCTGACTGAAACACTAGCTGTGTTTGCTAGCATCATGTTCACCGATGGATATGTCAGTCAGTTTTTCAACCCTCGTCCGCCTTATCTTCACTGTCACTCAGCCACACACTCGGTAGAATAGACGCCACCTGACTGTGCAGCCACAGTACCAGCAACTCAGTGACATCATCGCGTGAACGTACGATTGTGATGACATAACAGACGGTTGATTGGTTTATTCTACAAGACATCAAGCCACAAGTATGTGTGTACTGATAGGTTGCAATGAGCTGATTCTGTTTTCCCCTTCGGGCATTCTCTTCGACACACACGGGCTAGTTCAAAAATACGAACCCCCACCTTAGGCGTGAAGGTGAACTGTTCACTAAGGATTCGGCTTGGACAAATGTCAGGGAAGCCGAAGGGTGCCAGTCAGACAAAAAGTAGTTACATTCATATGGTTGTGTGTAGCGTTACTACATGTGTAGGACAGTCTGGCTGTTAGAGTAAAATCCAAAGAATATGCACCAATGATACTTTAATATCAGCACAACTATCTTCCACATAAAGAACCTACCCTCAAACTGTTGACCGTGACCACCAGCATATTAGTACAGGAATAGTATAGGAATTAATACAACTACAATATGCAGAAACTGCTGAAGTCAAACATTCATGTCTAACTCAGTATGCCCCCATCCTACCTTAACTCCCAATTTACCTCTGTTCAAGTGAAGACAGCTGCTAAACATGACCTCGTTTTTGTTGGTACTCTCCAACACATAAGTCGGAAAGCTGCTCTAGTGGGCAATTTCTGGATAATGGAACTAGATAAGTGCGACGTCTCCGGAATGTACTCTTACAATCCTGGAGTAATTACTCAATTGAATTCGCACGTCAGTCAGTGGTTCTTCCTCAGAGTTTCTGAAAACGACGAAACCGAATCATAAGATCAAGCTGGTCTATGAGTAGCACCGTATTGTAAAACACAACTATGTTCTATGCCCACGCCTAAAAGATAAAGTGCCCGTTTCTGCAGCCTCGTTTTGTGTATACTCATTCACTTGTTCCTGTGGAACCAGTTATGTTGGCCGCACGACCAGACGCCTATCTGAACAGGTCCGGGAACACCACCCAGACTGGCTCAACGGTGGAATAAGGAAATCTGTCAACAGCGCCATACTATCGCACCTGGCGGATTCCAATCATTATGTAAATGTGACGGAATGTATTTTGCCCAATCTACCGAGTTAAGTTCACCCAGTCGAGGGCGGTGAGCCACAGGATTCTGTCCACAGAAGAAGCGATTGGAATTCGCCAGTTTAACCCAGCCCTGTGCGTCCAGAAACGTTTTGTTCAGACTTTGGATCTGCCTTGGCCATCTCCCCACCCAGTTAGCCTGTCAAGAACCACTGTTTCAGCGGGTACTTGATGCAGTGTGACATTGAAATGACTGAACTCATTAACCACCAGTTCCATATTTACCCCCTTCATGATTCCCCTGCAAAATTCGTGATACAAATGTGATGTATTTAGCCTGATGATGAATCACTGAAAACGAGCCTGTTCGCTACACAGTATTTTTGATGACTACACTGGGGATTTTTACGGGAACTAAGTTTATTCGATTGGACCCCAGTTGATTTTTGTTCATGCACCTCCAGACTCAGTAATTCCGAAAAAGTTTGCTAACACACATCAGACATGTTATTTATTTATTACGTCCGCATATGCTTCTAAAGGCAGTAGTTTAAATGTTGTTACGAACGCTTTTTCGGATGTAATCTGTAAATTCCCAAGACAAACTGAACAATCGTATGTTATTGTTCTTGGTGGTGGTATAAACGCACAACTTAATCGTCTTACATTAGAAACAAAGCTATTGGGTTTCTGCAGACAACACACTGACGTTGACGATCGACTGATACAACAGTACTCACTTTACGCACTACATATATCGAGTTGCGCAATACAACAGACGCAACGACAAAGCATCACACGAATACCCTCTTGTGTAATCCGACCATGAAAGCAAATTGACTACATTGTAAGCACCCACCGCTTGTACCGCTTCATCAATGATTATCGCTTATTCTGCAGTAACCATCTGGATTCAGACCACACCGTTGTCCGTGTCTGTTTTGCTTTATCATTTGTTCAAATAATGCCTGTACTGAAATTGGACTGGAGCGGTTTCTTGATTGGAGAAAGTTTGGCCAATCACTGTTCGCGCACAAGCTGCTATAGATGGAATTATTGTCAAGCTGGCGCCAACCAGTCAGACAGGGATTAGCTGCTGTTGAATGCGCATCTATTTCAAACAACCGAGGTGTTAGATGCAAGGTCGTGGACCAACACAGCAACAGACTGGCCAATCAAAACGTGAGGACACCTGTCGCTTAACAGCACTCGTAAATACTGTTGCTCTATAAAAGGTACTGTTTTTTCCTTCAATAATTTGAGATTTCCTAGTGCCGCTCAGATTCCTGTTCTGATTTTTCTCAACTGGGCAGCTCACTGCTCGACAGTACCAACTTCCAATTGTAGTGTTGAACTGGAAACTGGGCGATGAGACTATATGTAACACTTATGAAATATCATTGACGATCAAACCGTACAAGTCACAAAGTAAAGTTGTCCAAACGGGTGTTTCACAGAAATCACAACACCGTGCAAACTGGGTGCCAAGACAAATGCTTCCAGAAAGCAAAACACGTATAACAGAGGTAGATTTCTGTCACCCGGTAGAGCTGATAAACAAACAACGGCTGACAACTGCTGACTCCGACTATGAGCAAGATCGCCACCAACTGAGTAGTACAGTTTAATAAGACGTGCTTGAAGTCTGTGAAGTTGACTGAATTAAGTAGACAAAAAAGGCACAATCATAAGAAAATATACTCTAGCTCTATTGTTTAATAATTGAACCACTCAACTACTAACTTATTCTCACTGACCCCAATCGGTAACTGTGTTGTTCCAGTGGTCACTGAAAGATTAATTTTGGGACAACATGCCAGTCCATTTGCGCAGTGATCACATACTGATAGTTGTGGTAGAGACATAGCATGCATTCCGTGAAATTCGTGTAAATTGCTGACTAACATCGCCATGACTAAACAGACAGCAAGCTTTTGCACTCATGTTGACTAAGAGTTAACACTTCTAGTCTAGTAAAGATGGATCACGGTTTACGGGCGTTCGAGTGATCAGTTCAATTTATTCTGTATGTCTGATCGCGGTTTAGATGGTGCTGGGCACAGGGTGTGAATACTTATGCTATTTGTGTGACAACAATTCATTATCTTACTTTTTAGAACAAATTAGTTGAAACGCTTCAGAGGGACTCTCTAGGTCATCTTAACCTGATACTGGGTCGCACGGAAGTGACATGAAAATAACACACTAAAAAAATGTATGGATCGTCATTCTTTTGAGAAACACTCTGAACGGAGCAGTAAATATACTTGCTATGTAACTTGTTCACAAACAATGTTTTGGGGTGTGGATCTAGTTCAGGTTGACAATAACTAAACTGATCATGACAGATTTTCGGTTTGACAGCGAACACATTGCTACTTTAAGCAACTAGGGTTCGTATTATCGCAGAAAGCTTAGAATAAACAGAATGTGATTAGAAATGTATTAGAAAGCTTGGGATAACTGAAATATGTCTGTTTTATTCGCGAACGTTTGTGAAGTGAGTAGCACAAATGCGTTGTTCAGGCTTTCTCGCTGTGTCTCCAGGACTGTTTAAAACTTGTTTTCGGGTTTGATTGTCAAATGGATGTCAATGTCTATTTCCTGTTTTTTAACTATCTCAGTCTAAAATGCCCGAAAAATGTTTTGAAGTTGTTGAGTTTAAATTTTGAACATATTTGTTACATCTGAAACCATTCAGTGAGTTTATGTTGTATTTGTACTCCACACAATAAAGCATTGGCGGCAGTGGCATCACTGAAATCGGGAACGCACGAAACTGCTCAGCTACTACATCGACGCATTGCCAAAAGGAACGGACACAGTGAATTGAGAATAAAAGTCATACAGCGTCATGAGGAAGAAACCGTTCAACTTGGCCTTAGTGTCAACAAAATGGTTGCCTTCGAAGGCCAGAAGAAAAAGCTTGAATATAAGTTGTCGCGTAACACGTGATGCGGATGGTAAGATCACTGTGGTTCCTATCACCAAAGCACTGTTCTTGCGTGTATTCATGGTCAAATAAGTCACAGAAGTAGAGAGACAATAAAAACAAATTACTGATGGAACGCATAAACCTCGAGGCCGATACTAGCGATTTCTGAACTACGGCCAAAGCAAAGGCACCTAAGAAGCTGAATAGTCTGATTTGCTTGATTCTGCGCTGAATGGAAATGTGGTATATCAAACGCAAGAAGAACAGAACGTTTGTTGTATGCCTCCTGATATAGAAAGTTCCATCGGAAGGGTGAACATTTGCCCTCAAATCTATTCCGATCATGAACTGCTTTTGCAGAACAAGATTTTGTTTCACTTAACGTGTGATGCTATAAAGGCCTCCATCTACTGCTGATGGTAAACTAAAAAAAAACTGCTAAATACCATGCACAAGGATGTAAAGCGCAGTAATTCTATAGGTGGCTCTCTGCTGTTAATAAATGTGATTGGAAGCGATGCCTAGGAAATTCTATAGTCAAAGCCCTGAAATAAGGGGGAAACTCCTTGAGTCTTAAAGTGAACCTAGTTTGCATACCTTGATGATTATCATCAGGAGCACTTTCGGCCATACACACCGCAATGTGGAAATCCGAGGTAGTGTGTGACAGCCCATGCCAACCGGTGTGAACAAGGTGCTCATCGGATATGGGTAACCAAGTTTCATAACATCAGGTGATCAGTTAGCCATTAAAATTACTGACAATGTTTCAGTTTTGAACAAATGTGTCTCCAGCTCACGTGAATCATTTAGAAATATTTAAGTGCCCGAGATGGATATCGGAAACTGACTGTGAAATCCTCGCAATGTCATCTGTAACTACGAGTTATGATTAGAAATTTTACACTCCTCCCTGACTTGCTGGACCTATGCCTGACATCTAAGTCGGAAAATATCAAGTTGTTTGTGCAAGATGATTACTTGGATAGATACTGACAGTTCCGTAGATCACTGGTTTAAACACACGCGATGAATATTACCTATTGGGCAAATGAGGACTGACCTTGGATCAATTACAGTGATTTGTGTCAGTGGTTGGATAGCCTGTTTATTCAACAGGATAAACACTGGTTATCGCACAATCAAGATCACAGCCCACGATTTGCCGGAATCATTTGCTGTGTGGTCTGGCCTATCCAACTGGCTTTCGCTTGATATTCGTGTGATTACCACATCGTAATAAACGGTTTCGCATTAGCTTCACGCAAACGTAGCTCATTACACTGACCTGTGTCAAACTCAAGTTTGTAACCATTTCAGCCGGTCTAAATAAACTTCTGCTTCCACTGTGCAGTCAATAACACACATCGATTTCACGCACGTTTTGTTAGTTCCGCGAAATTGGATATACAAACCAGAGGGTGTAAAAATATGTTACTGAGTGTACTATTTCTGGATCTAAGGCAATACACATACCACCAACAGTTTAAAAAGAGTTTATGGCCACTTTCAGAATTTAGGTTGTGTTCGAGACCAGGACTGGGCACGTAGATGGTACCCAGAGCTGAAGAGGACGTATGGCAGATGTGCAGATCAAAAATACTCTAACTCTCCATCTAAAGTTTTTAAAATAATTACAAAATATGGTCACTAACATTGAGCTTCTAAAACCCACAATTAGTTCAACATCGCAGGCAACAAAAATGCGATGTTTTTCTTTTGTACAAGCTTATCGAAAGCCACATGAAAATGAATTATCACGTTCATGCATCGGATCGGTTATTAGTGTTGACCACATTAGGCATTCAATCAACCAATAAACTGGGTGGTATTGTTGTGGACCGGAGCCGTAATCAGCTGCACTACTTTCTCTCATAAACCATCACACCATGTGGTTTGTGAAAACATCACGCAACAAATGTTCCACTTCAATATCACATGTGTTGTACGTTATTTTTCAAATGGATTGTTGCACCGTGGCAACCTTATCTGATCGAAAACGAATTTCATATTTACAACCAATAGTAAGTGACTTTTGTCTGGTTAAAATTTTTATCGCATGTAACCGATCTCGTTGGACTAATTTATATTCAATCAGTCATTAAATTTACGACTGTTAAATAGAAACTAAGGAAGCAAGATATTGGCCAATGCTTCCAGTCAATCACGCTACAACTTAGGTTGGTTTCGACGTACTATGTAGTTTAATCAGAGAATAGACCAAGCATGTGTATGTGCAGTCCTTTCGTGTTGAACCACCAATTCTAGTTACTGGAAAATGTAACTGTTTGCGACAGTGGTGATATAAAAACAATAGTGGAGGGGTAATAGCATCATGTGATTTATTTACGGACGGATTACTGGTTCCGTTACCACTCATGTCAAGAATATAAACACTCTTCACCTACCATTCCGTTATTTTCTTCTATGTTCTTTTACAGAAGTCTCTTAACTGAACAGACTTTTATTTTGGCTGAGAATCAAATTGTAACGTTTTAAAGAACGTGTGGACCTAATCGATATCTGGAACTATACTTGCTTCGAACAACCTCTTCTGTAATCTTTATAGCCCATTTTGCAGATATTAGGGCAACCACGGCTGTCAAAAAATTTAATACGTAGTTAACACTTATATCCCGGGTGAGATTTTCTAAATAGTGCTTTTCAAGTTGAACACCACCCACAATTGATCACAGCTGTCGCATTCCCATGGACTTTCTAGTCGGCCCATTTCGAAAAGAAGCACTAGTCTCGAGTTTCGCTCTCATTAGAACTCGTCAGTAATGCATATCCTTGCCATCGCCGGGATTAGAACTCCGGTCATGCTTTCATGAGGCAGCCGTGTTTACCACTGCGCCACTGACCTCACATTGGACACGACCGAATTATCATATGTGAAAGCTCGACCAATGACAAGCCGTAATCAGAGCGATACTCGAATCAGTACTCCTTTCCGAAAGGGGCCGACTGGGAAGTTTATTGGAATTAAACAGCTACGATCAATTGCGGGTGATGTTCAACTTGAAATTAATCAAATCCCCGGCTACTCATCAGAAATAATGCTCTGTTGAGTTTTAAAATGGACCCTTCCTTCAGTGTATCCACGTTGCAATATCAACTCTGGCATACCTTTACTTAACACACTAAATCGCATGAACAGACTGCACCTTTTCCCTTTCGCGACTTCACGATAACACTTTCGTTTGCGTCAGTGTGAGTTCGGGATATCTCAAGATGGGTCCCTGGGTTATAACTGCGATCTGGGTCACCTGGCTAGTATGTACAGAAGTTTACTAACAGACAAGGGGCTTCGTTGGCTCCTACGAAGTGATAAGTCACAGATCCGCCCGATGCACCGAATAATGGAAGCTAGCCTGCTTGTACCTGGTTGCCAGGTTGACGGAGGGCTAATGATAAGAGGGACAACAACGAGCAGTGGACGTGTGGGTGTGCACGTCCGACGTAAAACGAATATAGAAAACAGCCCTGACAACAGGTCGTCTGCCTCCAGATGCCGATTGTCCCGGACCTGTCCCTGCGCCAAATTCTGGAGTCCAGACCAAAGAGCTTACAGGACAGCCACATACCCTAACCGAGTCGGATAAACGAACGGCTACAACACACCACCGAAACAATAGCCAGATTAGATAACTGTGGGTTGGAGGGTGTGTGCGCGCATTTCCAGTCTAGTCTGTCGGCCCCGTCGACCCAGTTGTTTTGGCCAGCACGGTCCAAGATCAATAACACCTGACTCCTCACACACTTCTTTGTAACTGTTTCAGCGCTTGAAAGGTAATGCTCAACTGATAATCAGGATGCATCGGTGATTGCAAATAGACACAGTAAAAATACGATATTTCCTTAACGGATCGTACCATCATGATAGTTTTTCACCAAACGATAGACAATAAAAAGATGCTTTCAGGAACGAAGCAGATTTACAAACAACTAAAAGATCATTCAAAACCTAATCGGTTTTTCTTGGAATCTGATGCATGTCATGCTTTTTTTCGGTTTATTGCACCAGTTGTGAACTCTGATGTTACGTTTTACAGTTATGCTACGAAAACGACAGGCGTCGGTGGAAATGGTTCAGTTTTGTGACCTTCTTGCTGAGCCGTGTCGTTTCACCTCACGTTAGCGGGTCTTAGTTGACCACTTTATCCACTATGAAGGCAACTTGTTGCGTTTCCGAGATCAGCGTGGACAGCTCATTCAAAAGTGTTGCCCTGATTGAGGTACTTTTATTCTCTGGAGACCTGCTTCGTCCTGAAGAACGATGTATCCAAGATTCGAAGGCCGTTTAGGGTCGCCACAAAACACTATCACCATATATAGGCTTTGGTCAGGTGATTACGAACTAAGGTAACATGTTGATACATGTGAGTACTGATCAAACTAAGCGGGGAGGGGTAAGGGGCGTAACTCACTCCTTACAATTATCGCGTTTGTTCGCAAATCTTAGTGAGACAGTAATCCGCAGTATGTTTTATCAGATTCCGTACTCCACTCAGAGCTGGTAGAATCCGTAAAGTGTACGAGTGTACCAGTTATCGCCAGAAATTTGCTGTTCCCTTGACAGGTCGATATAGCCTGGTTTTCGGTGCAGCATTACCTTTCAAGCGCTGAAACAGTTACAAAGAAGTGTGTGAGGGGTCAGGTGTTATTGATCTTGGACCGTGCTGGCCAAAACAACTGGGTCGATGGGGCCGACAGACTAGACTGGAAATGCGCGCGCACACCCTCCAACCCACAGTTATCTAATCTGGCTATTGTTTCGGTGGTATGTTGTAGCCGTTCGTTTATCCGACTCGGTTAGGGTATGTGGCTGTCCTGTAAGCTCTTTGGTCTGGACTCCGAATCGGACCTCGGGACAGAAACCCCAGACATGGTATATGGGCGAATCATTCAGATTAACATAGGCTTCTTCCCCCGCGGTCGTCCCAATGGCCGGATAAGTCGGGTAATCTCTGTCTCGAGTGCCAGAGTGGTAGCCATCCGAGTAACAAAATGACGGCTGCCGTGACAGCTGAGGTCAGGGCTGGAACGACTAGAGCAATCGCTCGATCGCTGTCTCCAGGTCTGAGCAAACGGTTTCTGATATAGGTGGCAAACCGTTGCGCGTCCACTCTGGTTTAAGGTGATCTAAGTGTGACCCGGGCGAGACAAACCGCCTCCTGCGAATGGTGTAGGATTCGACCGGATATTTTGCTAACCGGACAGTACGACTGAGGACCGAATGACACCAGTTGGCCGCATTCCCGCACTAGAATTGGTCGAGACAAGGGTGAACACTGGTAGTGGCTGGCTATATATGAAGTGTCCTAACCGGCAGCTTATAACGATCCAGTCAAACAGTTCACAATAGGATTCGAAAACCATATACACACCGTCTACCCACTTGACTTCACCAACTTTCGTTGCGATGTAGTCACTGAAGAATCGGAATAATCACCAACTCTAATTAGTTTCAGCATTATCGTCATTGTTCCTTCTGTTCTATCTAGGTGTTCTATGAATTACACTACACACCTCACATAAGTACAGGCTACCGATATCCTGACCGGTTTTAAAGTCTGTCCCAATATACCAGTTCTTTCGTCTTTCTCCTATGCTAACCTATAAGCTTAAGCCCGATATTATGGTCAAACCAACATATTACGGATTTATCCAAGCAGCCTAAATTTGAAAACATTATTTGCTGTTTATCCCTCGACACGGATTGCCCACATGATCGTTGATGAACGCCAGCCACGACTTCTCATTTTTCTCTATACGTAACCTTCGTTCGTTTATTCCACTGTTGACAAAATATCGACCAAATCGGTATTCGTGTACACGAATGACAAAAGTGGCTTACTTCGAAGTAATTCCACACTGAATACACTGGTCACCTATTTTCACCAAGTCACGTCATGTCATGTCCATGTCATGTCACGTCATATCCAGGAAAGGTCGATTTCCACCTTCTTACATACGCATATCTTCAGTGAATGAAAGACAAGTAAACAGACTTGCTCAAGTCCTAATCTAATGATAACAGTCATGAACCTCGTGGGAAATTTAATTAACGGTTGTAGACCATATCAACTGAAGAAGTCTTGTGACTACGGGTTAAACATTCTGTGGCTGCCACGCCGGCTAAAAGCCAGCAGAGATAGATGTGACAGATTTGTATAAATCAATATTTTATCAGTAATATCTGCTGAAAAATAGAACTAAACCCTATTTGTAGTCCATTTAGACTTTCTCTGCATTGTTTCTCGTACTGAGTTGTTCCATGCTAATATCTGATAATAACCGTGTACTTTCCTTTGCTTATGAGTTCTAGGACTCATTGTGAACGTAGTTCTTCGGACATTCGTGTTGATTTTACGGAGCGCCAATGGATGTAAACAGGTTAGTAGTAAGATGTGTGAATCATCACCATTTTGATAGTTAGTTCGTCAGAAAATTTACATGATTTGGAGCACCGCTCTGAGAATATCGTTCGCAGCGAGCTGAAGATATTTTGTCCAGCCAGCGTTCACATTATGTGCCCGAGTGCAACTGAAAACCACAACCAAAACATGCACAGAATTCATTCGACTTCACACACGCCCCAACTCGTCTCCACTGAAACTATCGCCTTTCCGCTAACAGAGAAATCATCAACTCCTACTGTCTGTAGATGGCTGATGAGGTCAGCTGGTGAATCCGTACAATCTCACAGAATGCATGCTGCGCATTTACCCCGACTAAATCCATTCATTAAGCAAATGTACTTACAGATTCTTTCGTTACTTTACGGATCATTAGTTAGAACAACTTCACCACAGTGCGCGGCTAATAAGAATCAATCGGAGGTTGATTGTTCCTACTGTGGAACGACAGAGCTGGAAGGTTGAATTGGTTTGCCTGAATTCATCGAAGCTTAGCTTAAGGATAGCCGTATTGAGGTTAATTGGCGACATCCAGAGAACTGTAAATTTTGAATGTCGCTGATGCAAAGAATGAAGAATCAGTTCCTAGATTAAGAGAAACGTGCACAAAGTTTAAAAGAATATTTCCGGAGAAGAGAGTCAATAAAATATTCGCAGACATGTCATCACAAAGAAGAAATGGGCGGAAAAGTTGCCTCCATTGTCAGTGGGAACCCTCAGGTTTTTCTGTACGATAATTATCCCAACAGCCATGATCGACCGACGATCGGTTTAGCAGGTGATGAGACGCTTCCGCCCACACATGTTTAATCTCGGATTTGTTCTCCGACGGAATGAATTGGAAAGCCGTTTGACTTGCTGCAAATAGTCTTATCGACCTTGTCCGATAATCTGACTTTGAATGATGATACCATTTTTTCAGAAGAATGTGTTTTATCCTGACAGTGTGCATAAAATAATCCTTAGGTGATAAAACGGAGGCAAGACCGCTTCAACCCCGGAGTTTTATCATGGCTTGGAATGTACAGTGTCACGTTTGGGCTCATACAATTCAGAAGCCAAAGTAGAAAATGTCGTTCGTTTTGGTATTTCAAATTGTCAGTGACATACGTTGATGATACACCAATATTTGGTTGATTCAAACAGATACTAACTCTCATCCCAACCTGAAGCTGACGTGTTAGTTCGATACTGTTAATTTTTTGCCATTTCTAGACATGCTGATAAATCACCAGGAAGTTGACTCTATTCAAAAGAGTGTCTATATGAAATCCACATGGTCCGGTCAACACCCAACCTAGTAGTTTCACACGGGTCCATCATATACGAGCATTAAAGAATACACTAGTCACATGAACAAAACAAACCTGTAAACAGGGCAGATTTGTGGAGGAGTTATGGCTGCTCATTTTCATACGACAATCTATCAGTCAGTCAAAAAATTTCACAGACTGAAACCCTCGTCCGAGTGGGTGACCACAGACAGAAAAATGGAAAGTTTACAAAGAATTGCCCTTTGAAGGGATTACAGTATGCATCAAACTACGCAAAGACTAATGAATTCCAGTAGGGGATCATTTAACGCAGCCCAGCTTTGTGTATTAGCTCGGGCCCAGAACTAACTTGTGCCTTCCGTCAAAGGAGATCGCTTAGCCATCTCACACTGTACGCCAACTCATATCTAACTATCAGGAAAGTCACAAAGGCATCAACTAAATGTTTGATCTTCAGAGTGAAGGAACATTTGCCTAAATAGGTGCAGAAGTCAGTATTTCTGGAGAACCACAGGGTAGCTGAAGCATGCAAACCACCAGTGTCGACAGTCGCTAGGCCCGTCTTGGTCACCGGTCACGTTATAAACCCAATTCTTTCAGTCGGAATTCTATTGCATCATTCCAATCCAAGATTCTCGCGGTTTACTGAGGCGGTCGCAATCAATAGATCGAGGCTGGTGTTGCGTGTTCAGAACCACTTGTTCGTGAACTCGACGTTACCCTGGATTTAGTGATATTTACTGACCCACCGATTGGCTATCTATCCCATTCTCCCAACTGTCTGATATAAAAATCGATTCACGTTATTGTAGATTTCATCAGTGATGGGTATATGAGTGTTGGAGCGTCCATTGTATTATTGTCCAAAACGGCCTCGGTCCTCGAAAGAAAAAAAGATTGACTCAGTCCTAAGTAGCGGAGCTGTTGACAGCTATCGAGAGGTGACCCAGGTAAGTTTTCTACCCGTCCGACTTTTTATTCCGCTATGCCCATTAGTGACCCTAACTATTTCTTCCGGCAACTGTCCTTCTTTTTTATGATTCGGGAATGTTTTTTGGCCACTGCGGCCCACGCAAGTACTTTGTATTCTTTGCTTTTGTCGCACACGTCTTGGGGCGGAACAAAGCTGTTTTTTGTACGCTTTTTTTGGCTTGCCTTGAGAGCAAAATCACGGGACAGTTGCGGTATTTTTCGGAACCGAGATTTCCGTGTTAATCATAGCAAGGAAAGTTCGATTTCTGTCAAGCCCTCCACTATATCGAGAATGAACCAGCATATCCATTGGAGGGTTTAGAACAACGAGATGTTTGCGTCCACTAGTGTCTGTGCTCCAACCGATCTGTTCACACCTCTTAATAGACAGGACTTTTTAAATCTGCATTTATTTGGAGGAATCTGCCAAAAACTAAGCCCGAAACTGTTTTACGAGCTGAGCTGAAGAATGGCTACTGGAGAGTCTAACCCTTATGTAATAATTGAGAAAGCTCAGCAATTATCCAACAACTTGCTAGTAAATGATGGTTGGATGAGCATGAATGTATAAAAGATGATTTCTTCCAGCAAAGGAGTACTGCAAATAAACTACAAAACCAACTGAAGCGTAAATGTATGCAATTTCTGGCTGCCTGGTTTGAATCTAATGTTGTCCACTGAACTCATCTTGTTTCGACCGAATATGTCCAACTTCCTAGTAATTTAGGAATCGGGAGACCGGGAAAACATAACGCTTGTTTCAGACAGATCGATCAAAGATGATATGTCGTAAAAGTGTGGTATAGTGGGACGACCGAAGAGAGCGCATACAGACATGCGTACAGAATGCTCAGGAGCTGCTGGGTCGATAAACTGGTCAATTGATAATGGGTAGAGAAAGTTGGAAAGACAGAGTGTGGGCGGAATGTGGTGGCCTTAACTGCAAGTCTGAGATCGCGAACGACGTGTGAATGCCTGTCTTTGATCGACTGCTGGCTGGCAGGATGTTTTAAGGGAGACTCGATGGACGAGAAGAAGAATTTGGAGTCTAACCGAATGCAAACAGTAAGCTCTAAATGCACGGCCTATCAAGGCACGCCCTGCATCATTTGAGCCTGATTGATAGCTATTAAAGATGTCCCTTATTTCTCCTATTGTGGTAGTCATTCGGGTCAACATACCTTGAACAAAACAGTTAGCGCACGAAACGTTGTAGTTGTAAACATTTTGCCGATTCATCAGTAGCAAACCTACAGTAGTATGAACCACATCACCTCGGTCACATATGGGGATATATAGTCAGTCACTAGGTCGTGCAAGGTCACTAGGTCAGGGTAATGAACAACTATTTCTGACTGGTGTTGAGTAGCCGGGGTTGCAATTAATTTCAGGTTGAATCTCACTCACATTCGATCGAAGTCTTCGTATTCACATAGACTTTCTATTCGGTTTTTACCGAAAAGAAGCGTTAGCTTGGATTTTCGCTTTTGTTAAAGCTCGTCAACTTGCTTCTGAAGTCTTAACGAAGGAGTTATGGATTGGCGTGAGCAGGACAGTTATTGTCCCCCATTAAGACGATAGAGCAAATTGAGGACTAATTACAAGCGAAACAGATAGAGCGTTCACTTATGGTAGTTCGGTCGTGCCTAATGTGATGTCAATGAGTCAGTAGTCGACATGGCTGTCTCGTGAATACATGGCAAGAGTTTTAGTCTGGGCAGTAGCAAGGATGTGCATTGCTGATGAACTCTAACGAGAGTGAATCTATCGTATAGTACTTCATTTTGGAGGAGGCGAACTGAAAGTTCTACTTGAATAGGAAAGTTTTAACCAGCTGTGAGTGATATTCAACTTGAAACTGGTTTCGGTAAACCTTAAGAAAAGTAGATAAGAATGGCGTTAGGAAAATCCTAATGAATAAACTGCCTCGGTAACTTCACCCCGTGGTAAGAACGGGTCTGCAACTGTGAACACTCATCGCTTACGTGCTTCAGTGACACATATGTTCTCCGGTGTCACAGACCGATGTACCTATTTAGTCAAATATCTCTCCATTTTGTGTATCATGGATTTCTCGATCCTGTCTTTGTGTAGGGCTTTCTTTATTTTTGCTAATTAACGATGTTTCACTTTTGTACAGCAACGTTTCTGTATCACTTTTCTCATGTTATTCAAATCGATTAAAGTGAACTTGCCAAACAATACCGATTTGTGCACAATGATCTGCTCTCTTCTCCCTGTTTGCATAATAGCTTGACGACACCACGAGGATCTTTCACCCAATTATTTTTAGCTCCATCGCACTACGGACATCGTCACAGCTCAGATCGCGCTTAAGCAATCCAAGGTAACTCTGTAATATCTCTGTTTCTAGGACACCGGCTGTTTGGAATATTGCGGTGGTTATCCTCAGTACTTGTTACCACGGTTTGTGAATCCAAATATTTGTTTACTTTAATTTGCTTGAACCTTGTAACTTTTCCGTTGCATCCAGTCATTTTGTCGTCAGTGATAGTCTAGTGGGATACACCTGTATTCACTTAGATTATTCAGTAACTCGTAACTGGCCACTAACTTTTTATGTTACTTATCTGACTGATAAACTTTCGAACAAAAGATATGGACCCATCGATGCCACTCCATCCTACATCAACTAAACTAGCTACACGTAAGTAATGATTCACCGGTTTAGTTTAAATAGATGAATCACAATAACTGCTTTGCAAACTTCATTAATGTACTCGATATCAAGCTAAACTGTATGACCCATAAACCTGTAGACCAAGTTTTTAGTGCTAAATTTTGTGGAATAGGAGTAGGATACGGTATTCGTTATCCGATGTTGTCCTGACACTGTATGCCTAAACGTAAGTCGTATGAACCTTATTTGACTGTCTTCTTCCTCAGTTCGATCGCGGTAATGCATGCCTGACTGCACTGTTGTGAGCCAAGAACGAGGACGGTGCAAAGGTTGTTTGTTTGGAAAATCAGTACATGGGATATACGCCTCAACGCCATAACAAACAAACACACTGCCTGTAACATTGATCCAAGGACGTAACACCTGCTACAGTTGCCAGCGCCTAATTCATGTACAAAAAGAAAACCTATCAGGCAACAGTGCATTCCAGAGTTTCCTGTATTTTTCTTGCGTCAATTCTATATGCCAAATACATGGTGCTGCTTGACCACAGAGTGGTAACGTGCGTAGTACAGTGCGATTGATCGTCCTCATTACGCCATCACATAATCAAAAGAATGATCCTTATTCAACCATCCCTAATACTAGAACGACCATAAAATTTCTTATCCGGAAAGTCAGATCAAGTTAATGACGCAAGCAAAAAGAACAGGAAGACTAGATATCGACTGGCCAACAGTCACATGCTTCTTTCACGTTATTCTGTCCAACAGACAAACAACAATCACCTTTGCATCTGGAAGCCTCAAAGTTAAACCCCTTATAAAGAAAAAGGACATATAAGCTACAGATCACATACAGCAAACAGTAAGCATTATACTCAATAAACTAGCTGGAAAGCTATCAACGCGACAATCGCCACATTGGTCATACAGATCATACGTAACATTCGTAACTAAAAAGGAGATGCTAACGGGATAATAGCGCGGATTTATCCTGGTGCCTTGAACAATTATTTTAAATCTTCGAAGTCTATACCGACAAACTGTTCTCTCTACGAGCAACATTTTGATATGTTTGTAGATGTTATCAGCTCGTTATAAATGTATGATACAGACATGGTACTTTCATAACCGTACTCGTTCGCGTAGTGCACATCAAACATTTTTTGTTCACGCTTGTGAAGAAGTTCTGTTGTTCACTCAAACAACACATGACACTCATTACACTTAGGCATTACTAACTTTGAAAGTTTTAGTGCAGTTCTGATGCGACCGTTAAGTCTATCGATACTGGAGAAACAGGAAGATTTCAGACGGGAATTAACGTTCCCTATGTTGCAAGGGGACAGCCATCTGTTTTGATGTTTCCGTCTATCAGATGAAACAGGGGTATTTGCTGGTCTGAAAAAATGTTATGCTATTCACTAGACTTCAAAAGAGTTGAACTTTGGGAGTATCGTTACAGATCATGTCAATCGATCACGTTTTTCATACCAATCACGATTGTGTTGAAAATAAATAAGGACTTTTACTTGTTGGATGAATTGTTTAAGATCATCATGTGGTCCCGGAAACACTGCGTAACTATCTATTGCTACTAAACTATTTCCATCGAGAACCAAAATCGAAGTAATACAGACTCCCAAGTAAGTCTATCTTCAGTCCCGAGGCTTTAAAATGACTGAATTTTGTTCACTGGTGCTGCCAACAGACACAGCAAAGCAGCTGATATTCAGAATTCTCCAGAGATGCTAAAGTGACTTCCTTAACGGAGTCAGGGAACACTCAGGGAACTGTCCTACTACTAGGGTTATTTGTACTACCCTAAATGCGATCACCGTTCATTGAACGCTTAAATCTCACTTACAACAAAACAGTATAAATCACGTTGTCATGTTAACATATTTTGTTGAGTACAACGGACGGGTACCTGTAACAACCGAGCATTCAGCCGGAACATTGAACGCAGCTAAGAATACATCTACGTTGGATGGTCAACCGCAGTTTCTGCTTCACTCTGTCCAGTGTACAATCAGCCTGGTCTTCGAAGTAAGTTCAACTATGCTTCCAACACCATACTTAAAGTCACCAGTTTGTCAGTATTCGATCCAGTCCTTTAAAGCACAATAACTCTCAAACCATGATTAATATATAATTACAAATACATACGTAAGAAATAGTGAATATAAGCGTGAAAATGTGTAAAGATCACAAACAAGCCGAATGAATTGAACACGCCTCTAGCACTCATGAAAATGAAAATTTAAAACCTGGCTGAATACCCATCGGCACAAATTTCACCTTACATGATATTTAACGTTTTCCTAATGAGAGTCTGTACACTGTACACACCTAGAATTTTTTCCAGACGTGGTGGTTTCTCGTTCAACAACTGTTTGTCACGATTCGTCTACT
Source organism: Paragonimus heterotremus (assembly GCA_013368495.1). NCBI lineage: Eukaryota > Metazoa > Platyhelminthes > Trematoda > Plagiorchiida > Troglotrematidae > Paragonimus > Paragonimus heterotremus. The sequence goes on along the minus strand of LUCH01000842.1, from coordinate 37,899 downwards.
TCTCACTGTGATACATTGAGCTAAACGCTAATTCAAACGTTTATTACAAGCAACAGTAGTTTTCGACCATTTTCGCAGTTGTACAAGATGTGCGTGTTAAGTGGGGCGAATAAACCATACGGAATTTACAATAATGGACGGATCGCTGTCTAACAGGGGTACCAGTAGGCGCGAAAGAACCATATATGTACCAGAAAGATTGACAACAACAAGTGGTCCCACTCGGTCCACATTTAAGTGGCGTTAGGATGGACGATTGGGAAAGGTAAGGGATTTTTTCATTCGTCTTCTGCGCAAACAGACAGGTTGTATAGTCTAATGACGATGATCTCGGTTGCTTACAGAGTTCAAAAGCTAATCAATCAAAAGTGGGTTTCAGGTATCTTGTGAATGACTTAGATCTACACGTCTGATGTGTTCGGAGGATAAGCGTCAATCATATGAGAATCGACTACGTCATTGAACCATTGAGAAACCACTTTTGAAGGTATTCATAGTTATTCCGCAATACCTGATTTGCGATTTTTCCCTATGTGGCTGATTCTTCAGGTGAGCGGCGGAGTAGATACAAGTAGATAAGGAGAACTCAGGCCAGCAAACCGGCAACGCGAACGTCGACTTCCATTTTAGTGTGATCTACTCCATATTGTTAGAGATTTAGTGGATTATGTGGTTTGTTTTATTTTCACAAATAAATGACGTTTATTCCGTGTAATTATAAAATCCCGATGAGACTAACCGGAATAATCTGCCTACAAAAGATAATTCTAACGATCACTAGGACTGGAACAACAGTTCATATTCTACTCACCGTCTTTGTTCTCTGCGTACGCTGCGGACTATAATGCACAAGTGGACAATAATTCCACAGTTTCCACGAGTTGCGAGTCTTTTTGCTCGACTAGAGGTGCACCACCATAGGAGGACTGTTTGTGTCTCGGGTGGCTGGTCAACACTACTTCACTGACTGCATCGTGAGGTGAGGTGAGGGCGTAGTCATTTGGGTCCGGGCCGTGAAAAATCGGTTTACCGCACGCTGATTGGACCATCTCAGTAATCTATCGATCTACCCGGCAAACATTTGGTTAGGGATTTTCTGATCTCACCACCGTCTATTTCCTCTACCAGAGCCCAGTAGCCAGTTGACTATTCGGCAATAACACACGTACGTATCCATTCGCGCACATCACCGAAACACACGCACACACCACGCACACAGCATATACAACACACATAAGCATACAACCAACCATACACAGGATGGCCGAGGCGGACTACGTCCTCCAACATGTCTTCTGTTACGGTCTGCTTATTAGTGGTTTTCTGATGTCACTTTTAATAATGTCAAGAAATTTGCGCTGTTTTCGTCTACTGGAAACAAGTTTCTTACTTGGAAAGGGACGCCATTTTTTCCAGGAATTACAGTTCTGAAAAATAGCACGTGATAAATTCTTCCCACGCCCGGAACTTCACACGAACACGCACCTTTGTAAAATTGAATATGTGTATTATCAATAATTTCGTTTAGTACGACAGGACAACTACATTGTTCCGTTGATTTTTCACACACTTCAACAAAGTATGATTTGGCTAGCTGCTGTTCATCTGAATTAACAAATTCGACTACTCTGTCTACGTTACTCGGACCAATTTTAGGGTTACTTTATTGAGTAACTGCATCAGGTGCCCTTTTGGCAAAGTTGATGAGAATGACCTGCTCTATGCTGCTTAAAAGTGTACAGTTATGACAATTGAGATAGTAATTTCTTTTGAGAAACTTATTTGTGCTAGTCTGACGACATTAATTACGATATGAATGCTATTCATATGTTGTTATCAGTTGAGAACTTTACCAACAGAAAAACGAATGCCGTTCACCCGAGTAAAATGTCAACCGTACAAGTGGATCTCGACCGACAGTATCACTCATACCTAGACCAAGTAAATGTTCACAGTTAATTGTTTTCGAGCTCATAGAATAGGTTGTCAGAAACGGATAAACAGAGCTTTACAGTACTTTTGGATTTGTGAATTGTGAGCATGTATCGGGAAAGCGAAGGAGTACGTTGCTGCTTGAGATTGATAAATAGCACGCGAAGGTTTTTGTTTGTTGAGTCTGGTCAGTTAGCTATTACGTCAGTACAGCATTAAACTAATTTAGTATGTGCCCCATTACTCTAGATATAAGCGTTATTTCTGTTCTCACATTGTGAGTGTTTCTTGGTGAGTAGTAGATCATTTTGATTAATATGAACTGATCACCACTCACAGTTAATCACGGCTTTCGCATTCATGTATATTCTTTAGCGAGCCCCTTCATGGTAAGAAGCACTAGACTAGTTTTGCTCTTATTAGAGTTCACCAATCATCATCATCATAAACAGCAATACAATGTCTATCCGTTACATACATCAGTGGTTCACACTGTTGCTTAGGTGTCACACTACCACAAGGAAAAAAGTAAACCCTACATAGGAAGAGAAAAGAAAAAAAGAGGGCGAGGGACCTAACTACTAAAAATAGCTACGTTTATAATCAAACATACAACATAAAAGGCGCCTACACCTTGCAAACAAACAACCGAACTGTAAGTGCAAGTAAGGCGTCATCAGCAAGACAGTTTCCTCACAGCTTTTACTACCCCGCGTTGTTAAATGTACTCACTTTACAGACAACTTGGTCAAACAACGACAACATTCACTCCACTTAGCTCGGTTAGCTGTCATCCCACCTAAAGTTTCAAGCCATTTACTCTGTGAGTCGCGAGGGCTCCAGCTCGGGAGACGAACCCGATCTACAGTGGCCAACCCCTTCGTGAACGATTTCATTTGTCTACGCCAGGTCATCATCTGTCCACACCACACCTTGTGCTAGTCGACTACAGCGTCAGAAAAGAGTGACAGACGACAAGCGGGCATTCTTGAGGTTTGGCCTAGTCGTCTGTGCAAAGATAATTATGGAACAAGAGAGTTCGTATGACGATCACCACCAAATATGCATCATCATTAGTGTGTATTCTTGCCTCAACCGGGATTTGAACATCCGTCAGGCTTTCATGAAGCAACCGTGCTAAGCAATATGTCATTGACCTCACATTGTGTATGGCTGAAGTGTCATATGCAAACGCTGGGCTCAGTCAAGTTGTATGTAATGCTCAGGATACCCTATTGTTGAGGATAATAAGGAGATAGGTGGGGAAACTCGCACCCAAAGTCTCTTTTCGTACGTGACTGACTGAAAAATCCATACGAGTGCAAAAGATGTAACCAGTTGGGAATGTTCAAGTGAAATGTATAACTCTGTCCTCAAGTGTCGAAAAACTTGTGGATGAAATGGTTGGTCAAGGGAGTATGAGAGTTCTATCTGGCAGAATAGAGGTAACCGATTGGTTGCTAATGTGGAGACCAACTTTGCTACATTGAAGGTGCGTCTCAGGCAAGCGTCGATCATTTCCCAAGACGTTTTCATCACCTCCGTGTCCTTGTAAACAAGTTCGAGGCATCTGATATATTCCCATAATTTAGATGAAGCCACTTACAAGAAATCTGGGCTTTCATTAGATTCGAACCAACGACAGAAGCGGCATGCTCGAACCCTGAAAGTGTTGTATCAGGCGAACTACAAAGATACTCGGAGAGCCCGGACATTTTTTATATTTGGAGTAAGTTACCCGCCCAATCCACTGTTTCCTATGACATCCACCAAATGACCCAGAAGACTGACTGATAAAGCAGCATTTCTAAATGAGTTCATGCTAGAATCCATCAACACACCTAGGTCATGCGATCTGTCAAACTACTCAAATAACGTACCCATACTCTTCACTTTTCCAAAGGTTCAGTTTCTTCATTTGCTGACGACAGTATCAGGGGCAGTTGTTATCAGGAAGAGTTTCGTGCAACAACGCTTGCACGACCTGCGACCAATCGACCCATGAGAGTACCTGAAGTCAATCCACTCAATGAAAATACGAAACCTAATATGCAACATGTCTTATGCAACACCCTTCCTTCTACGTTTCAACAAATAGATTTGCGAGTTATCAATACTCATTGCTCACCCCCATTGGTTGACTGGCGGCATCAGAAACGGATTAGCCTGTCACAATTACCGAAGCCAAAAGACATCTGCATCTTAACCATAACCTCAACTGGCTTACGCTGCACCACTTAAGGTTCCATCCACATACCACGTATCCAGTTTAAATCCGGAGGAATAAGACCAGTAGGTGTATGAGTGAGACTTTTGTGTCCGGTCCGCCAATGCTGGTTAGCCGGCTGAATGGCTAGCAGGAAATAGAAACCCTTATCTCTCGGAAACTAAACAGAGAGAGACTACAATGACAACATCTAAACTGAAAAGAAATATATGTAAAATGTAATACAAGAAGCATTTCAGTATACGAGTGCATGTTAGTGCATTCTAGAGAGCATACGGATAAAAAAAACTCAGATTGGACTACCCCCATTACATACATACGCACATACGCGAACTCTTTCTTTGACTTGAGTTCACATTTTCTCGCCTGTTCAGGTGTGATTAAACTCACCATTCTCTTGTTTGACGTACTGACCGCCAGACCGGACAAGTGACGTATACATAACCTGACTTTTCATGTTTTGTTCCTATACACTTACATCTCCCACTGATTGCAGTAATACACAAAAGTAATTATTTGGATGCAAATTCACTGTCGCTAGGCCTTACTGTGACCCCTCCTAACCTTGTTTAATCGCGCAAAATCGGGACAACTGAATGTGTGTCTACCAGACGTAATACACATTTTTACTACATCAATGGTAAGTTTTTATGACTAAAATGAAGGGATGTTTGTTGGTGCAAAGTCGGAGTGCTAAGTTTTAAAAAGGCAAATACTGCATACAAAAGATCGAAATTTTTAATGCGGATGGACTTTCGTAAAGCAACTGATGTTTGGATTTTCACAGCCCAATAGCCCCTAGTGATTCGTTTGCCTACAAAGTTGAACTGCTTAGTTAGGAATCCTCATGTTTGATTCATTGACTGCCTATCATGTCTCAAGTTTGAATAAACCGAGCACTACTCATAAACAGATGAAAACAGAGATTCAGTGGCGGTAACTGATGGCATTATTGACTCAAGCCAATAGGATAAAGTACATCGAATACACTAGTAAATGAAAAGCGTACAACCGTGCTGGATTCATAACGTGTATTTAATAGTTCTTCGTTATAAAGTATCCCTCTAGGAAAGACACCCTCAAACTGAAGACACGAGTCTATATCCATTAACAGTGTCAGCGGCGGAAGAATCGGCCATCTGAACCTGTTCAAAAAACAAGTTACCGTCTCACTAAGTCATACCACAAGCCAAGGAAAGACAATGTTTTAAGAATATTGAAGGCACAGTCGGGTTCTCATTTCTTCTGGCAAAATGGATGATGGCAACCACTTTGTGTTTACCTAAGGATTAGTCGTTAAACGAATGAAAACGACGAGTGATATCAGTCACTGAATGACTTGGTTGTCCACTAAAAGTTGAAGTTCAGTTACGCACATGAAGACATAGGCAGGCTAGTCCGTATGATCTCCTTAACAGACAGTGAATGAGTGACACAAATTGTTCCTGTCTACTTTTGTCCCAGAATGTAAATTTAACCTCAAGTATCGCTCAATGAAGAACACAATTCGTCAAAACGAGGCCAATGTAGCCGCGACGTTCATCACCGATTGAAACAACCTCAGAAAAGCAGGTGGTAGGTGGAATGGTACCTTCTTCATAGGACAAAACAATGACTGTTAGACAGAAAAAGAAATGGGGTTTCTCTTGCATCACTATTCTAGATGCCCAAACGTTAGTAAAACACAAATTCACAACGTGCTCATAAAAGAAATAAAAATTAGTTGCTTATATGGAAATGATGAACACTCGCTCATATGAACTCGAACAGGTTAACGACAACCTTTCATGGGTTTATACATACTTGTACATGATATATGTTTACTAGCTGTGTGCCATCAAAATAGCCTACGGCTGATCACTCGTATAGTACTGGGTAAGGTAGTTTCGCGTGTATCGAACTTCCAAGCATAATACAGTATTCTATCGCTTACGTGGTGGGGCGAGATCAACGGAGTGGTGAAACAACCATGAATTAATAGGTTAGACATTCAAAGTCTTTTTTCACGGTTAACGCAAATAATGATATATACAATGCGGATGAACCAGGAGGTTTACTTCTGAAGAGTCCAAAAATAGACTTAGCGCTGAGGGGGATTTTACTACAGAAACTAACAGTTAATGGAATCAACCACTTTAGTGCTATACCGCAATACTACCAGTAGGAATTTGTTGTCATTAGCAAGTCAAGATTTACCCAATTTCCTCTGTATCGGGTAAAGTCAACAGCCAAAATTTCGAGTTCAATAGAAATCCAAAGAGAAAAGGCGGATAACTGAAGATATTTTCGAAACCTGGCTCAGAAAGCAATACAATTAAGTAGGACAGAAAATGATGTTGGTAGTTCATAGCTGTAGCGACGACGGACTAGGCTCTGTTCGTTCGCGGTCACTACACATTTAATCGAGTCAAACCACCTGGTTAGTTTGACGAATTCGTTCAGGCGAATCTGTCGAATATGTGAGATACAATCCAGGTAGGTCAAAGATCGTATACTGCCAATCACAGAGGCCATCGCAATTCGCCTGAATGCACCACCACTGTATGCCAAAAAGGACTAATCAAAACACTGTACTTTCCTCGGCCTTGTATGCAAACCCAGGATGGAATGAGTGCATGGATTTTTCGCTTCTTCCGTAAACTTCGTACAAATCATGTTATTAGTGTTATTGTGGTGGGCTGTCAGGCAGGTGGTGCGAGCATTCCAACTCTCGGTGGAATACCTCAACACAGGGGGAGGTGCGTTCAAAAACCCACCGCGAGCGGATGGAGGACGGCGTGGGCGACCGGATGAGTCATCGCTCGACCGGATCGGACCAACGAGCGAGACGTGACAGCCGAAATAGAATGGATGACCGAATTGAAGGCCTGATTATTCCAGCACTCTCAGGAATATCTCGGCACGGTTGTGGAGGACGGTCAAAGCTCACGATGGATGGACGGAGGACAGCACGAGCGACGGACGAGTCATCGCTCGGAGAAATCGGATCAACGGACGAGAACTAGCGGGCGGAAAACCCCCGGATAGAAGGCGTAAATCACACACCTAAACTGGGTAGAAGTGCACACGACGTGTGAGCGGAAACCTGGGGGTGTTATGGACTGGAATTGCGATTCAAAACCGCGAGCGCACGTGTGGCGTGGGAACTAGCGAGTCGGACAATAAAGATTGTGCTTTATTGAACGCCTTTTCACTTCATTATGTACGTAAGCCTCAAGAATTAAATTAGACGGGCATTGGTAATTGACACGGCTGGTTCAATTGACATGTTATATAGAACCATCCTCGAACCTACATCGATGTTTTGTATTTAGAACGATGATGAAACACCGAAAACCAGCTCTTTGGCTACGTGTTTCTTCTGATACTGAAATAATCACTTACGATATTTGCGCCATACTTCCCTAATAGAGGTGCTCGTTGAGGGGTAACAAAATTTGGGACAATATATTAGATAAGTTTTTTTTAATTTGATATAAAGCTGACTGTTTTGGACACGATAATGTAACAGGATCTGGACTTTGTCAGAGTTCCCCGTGACCATCCTCTCACAGATAATTAACTGTGGATTTCTGTCGACTTTCTCATCATTTCATCAGTCAGTTTCAACCCAGAGAAAACCTCGAGGTGTTTATGACGATTTTTTGTCAACAAACACATCACTGGCGTCGCGTTAAACGAACCTGTCCAATGAATTCTAATCAGCAACCTCCGGAATCCTGTTGGCGTGATACTGCCATACAGCCAATCGAAAGTGATTGGACACAGTGGAAAACTAAGTGTACAAGGTACATGGATTTGTTATTGACTGATACTACTTACAGTGAAAGCCTGAAGTTAAAGCTACATCGTCATTTACTGGACAGTGAAGGACAACGTCACTTCGACACAGTTAACGCAGTCATAAATTTCGTTAAATGATGTTCTCATTTTACTTGACAAATAATGGGTGTGCAGAACGAACGTACTCGCAGAACGATTCGGGTTTTTTCAGTTGAAACAGGACGCTCTGAAACCGTTGGAGCAGTCTGCATCCCGTCCTACACGAGCAGTCCTACAGTATGATTGTTTCACTATCCCAAAGAATAATCACGACGGGGTTATATACCGACCCAGTAACTCATCACCAGAATAAAAGATAATCGCGTCCGTGAGACACTACTTACTAAGGATGCAGCAAATTTGTCCACTGATCAGGCTGTTAACCTTGCCAAAATTAGATCGTCAGCAGCTGAACATTCTCGTGTTCAGTAGAAAACTGACAGTCTTGACATCAGCAAGATACAGTTTTCCTTTTCCACACCGTCGCAAACTTCTCCAATGTGCTATTGTTGTGGCAGTAGCCTGCATAAAACAGACTGTCAGACACGTCCGGCTTGTAAACTCGACTGCGAGCTGCGGTAAACAACAACAATATAGAGTGTACTTCTGCTGATTCACGTGTTCTCTCTACCGCTGTTACAGCCTGTAAGACCTACTGTCGACTGCACCCGAATAAGAACACAACAATAACCTTGACAGAAAATAATTTCCAATTCCCTGAAAAACAACGGATTACACTGCATGAAAAACCTCATTTGCATCATTGATAGGGACGATGAAAAAGCAAGGATGAAACGTACCAGAAGACTGCTAATTATTGTTGTCGACTGTGACAACATGTTCATTTAAGAAGGTTTTTCATCGCATGCTAATGTGGAAATGTTAACTACCATGACAAATTTGAAGTGCCGGATTCATATGTCTGTTCAAAGTCAACGTAAAAATAACAGTCCATGCTGAATTACCTTGTTAAAATAGGTACATAACCTTTTTCCGCTGTGCCCAGAGTAAGCCGAACTAAGTCGTCCTTCTATACTGCCGAAGTTGCGGTAAGGAAGATTGTGATTATTGTCATGAGTAGTCCACTCCAAACTTGTTGACAGAATATTCTCTTCCATCAATTCAAACATATCAACGATATTCTCGGGGGTAAATTACTAGTGTGATGAAGACGAGCGACCGCCCCATGCTACTCACACTACCACTATTCAGTAGTGGGGCGGCAGCATGGATTTTGCCATCGAATTAGCTGCAGGAAAAACACAGGAAGAAACATCACACCAACGCGACAGAGCAGTAGGCTATGAGATAGTTCTTCCTTCACAAAGAAGCCGAGCATTAGCATCTGTACCAACCGGGACCTTCTGAGACGATTGCCATATGTAGATGAGTGTATCTGTTTCATTTCGTGTTTGAACACCTAGCCCTAGCCCTAAATAAACAACCTTAGCGCCATCCATGTTCATGGCTCATAACACTAGTACCGAATATAATTATCAAGTTTCCGATTGTTTGGTTATCGTTACAGATCCACATAAATTGCGAAATAAAGTATGTTGTTTCTGTATTAGTTTTGAATTCATTTCTAAACATCCAACCTCTCTCATGGAAAAATTTCGTTATTTCTTCGTGAATGTCACTCCCGGACGAGACTACTGATATCTCTGACCTTTTGTACACTCCACCTACCACTTGCTGCAAACTATCAGTCTGTTCAGTCTCATCGTGATCAAATGTATGCTTTATGTATGCCTTTTTATACTGCACAAAGAAAATAGGCGTCGTTATGGAACAGTTAACGATTTATTAACTTAAATGTAACCATTTCACAGCTTGGTAGAAATCACATTGAAATTTGGAAACTTCAACGAAAGAGCAACTAAAATTAGATATTGAAGTCTGTCTGGACAACACAATATGGTTTCAGCGGCATCGCTATCTACCTTATAGGAAGTGAACGTATTTTGCGCTCCTAACCTTTTCAACCAAAAGAGGGCTGAGAAAATCAGTTAAAGCATTACCAGTAGAAATTAACCGCTTTCATGTGCATACATTGTAATAACCACATTCTGAGAACATTAGAGTAAACACGAAGAAGATTCCATAACTACTTCCTTATGCTGAAATTTGCCATCAATGACCTTTTTGCTTCAAACACTAAAATGTCTTGAAATCCGAATGAAAGAGGGCTTAATGGTAAAAGTGCCTCTGTTAAACATATGGTTGCGGATTTGAATCCCGTCTAACTCGATATTTCCTTGTATCTAGTTTTTGGTAGCCTGATGATACCCAGCTCCCACTTTGCATCATGCACTGAATGTTGATCAGGACCCAACAGTAACACAGGTGAAAAGTTGACTAAATTCAATTCCCCCAATATTTCAGCTGATATTCAATGTTCAATGGATGCCACGTAAACAGACGTCTACTGGAAATCGTTTTGTGTCTGGCACGAAATGTTTTCGGCTATCAGTATTCTGCTGAATTTCATTACCATTAGAGCACAATCATCACGAGACTACGTGATTCCGTATTTCAGGTCATTAGCGGTTGCTTCCAAATTTGTCCAGCTAACTTTAGTCCCCGTCGCACATCCCGCGCCCTTTTTAGTTTTGGTCACACAAGTGATGTGAATTTTTACTGATCGATAGTTGACCTTAAAAGTTACTTAAACTGAATCATGGTAGCTTTATTTTTTGTGGCAAGCTGACTTATAATTGGTTAATTACAACGTGTTGACCTCATGGATACGCAGAAATTGGACCGCTAAGTAACTTGATTAATAAAATTTCCTGTTCTCAAATAACTTGCTCTAATTTTCTATAGACTCGCCCCAGACTTACGAACAGATATCTCTGGCACGATGTTGGGCATGTAATGGACCCTTTGTAGTAATTGTTTGGGTACCCATTAAAAATAACGATACGTCAATGATGGCCAATGAAAAGGTTAATTCAATGTTTTGGATCGTTATTGTTGGGATTGGCGTACAAGCTTAAAGCAGTGGCACCCGTCGGGACCGTGTTGTGACTTCTTCAATCCTGTTATGTTGTTCTCCGTTCTGATCTGGATCCAACCGTGTCATGAGAGCCTGTGCTTCGACTAATACCAAACCGCATCCAGTTGGAGCATTCTAATTGGCTGAGTATGGAGATGGTGACCGCGCGCTTGCGTGCGTTCGGATGTGGAGGTGTGTTTTCGGGCCGGTGAATGCGTGACGGCGCATTTGCAGACTGGGACGGTTAGCATCACTCAGACCAGATGGCTTGACAAGTGACGGGCCAAGTGAAAGGGCGAGACGACAACCAAGAGACACTACAAATATATATTTTAACTGTAATCGGAGAATCTCACAGTATGACATCCAAATGTTCGATGATGTGATCCCACGGAGATGACAGTCACTCTCCCTCCACACCTGTCCCGATCTTCCTTCCATGCCGCAGCAAGAATTGCAAACGAGGCCCAGGTCTCCAATGAATCTTGAACCCAATTTTTTAGAGTTCACTGAACAACAGTGCATATCACACTGTGAGTCATTTTGTTATTTTGTTATTGAACTATCAAATTTACAACTTTCCAGTTTCCTTCTTGTAAACTCGTTGTAACACACAACAAGGCTTCCCTTCCATCAGCGGTGTTACTCCTGCTCTCCTTTTGTTACAGTGTTTTGTGTTGAAGAACATTCCCGTTTCACCTCGATGAATCTGGGAAAGAACGGTACCAAATCTTACATCGAATGCATTAACGAAACCAAGGGTTGAACAAACTGTTGTCGAAAAGAGACTTTCTCACAACAAAAAAGATTCCCCGACTTTGGCGGATGCCGGCTTGTGTTATAAAGCATTCCTAGAATTCAAGCTTCGAGAAGTTCAGTACGCGGTTGGCCGGCTGTAATCGACACCTAATGTTTGTCAGCCGTCGTAAGATAGCACTTGTCACGTTTTTCCGACTCCATCGAAAACTTATTAATCGTCTAGATACACAGCACTGTTATTAATACTGGAACAGGAACGCGTCATAAACGTTCGCCATGCTGAAGGATTCAGTGTAAGTCTCATGGGTAAAACGATGTAACGGAGTAAACCATCAGCAGTGAGAAAGGAAGTAGTGGTCACAGCCAACTGTTGCAGACACGTATAAAACTACATTTTTTTTAAAAAAAATGAGTGAACCAAACAAACTGATATCCAAGTCACACGTAGTTGACTTCTTTTTGACTGTTCGAGTGTTCTAAGCTTGTAATTCGTTGCAACTTCACGCATTTTCCACCTTCTTGAGAGATTTCATCGTCGGATGCACCCATTAGTATCCACCGACTGACTTAGTTAAATCCTTCTTAGGAATTGTGGTTAATGTAATAGCTCCGGTCCTACGTTTTTCCAAGAGAACAGGACGCAGTATAGTGATATCATACGGCTTGACTCCCTGCTACAGATAACTGGATTTGGTCAATGGATTGCCCATCCAATGTTGAATAATAATAACACTTCCAAAGGTTATCAACTTCATCCGAATTAGAGGCAAAATTCCCAAGACTAGCAGTGCATCGAATTTCTAACAGGAGTCTGCAGTTAGCATTAGTAACAGAGACAGGAATAAAAGCTTTCGAACAGTGGTAATAATGAATCCACATATAAATAGATTATCCATATTTCAGCTCCAGAATTGTTTTAACGGTTTTTTCACATTATGTCATCGGTGTCGTCTTTATAAGAATTACAGAACAACAATAAGTGACAAAACAGGCTAATCTCATGGAGATCGAAACCTCACAATTGTTGGTTTGTAGCAAGACAAAATGGTTTTCAGGTGGTTGTACTTTGTGTTTGGATATTTTGCAACTGTAGATTGCTAACCGAAATGCATCGGTGGAAACAGAATTCAACTGTATGTACCAGCGCGGTAGGAATCTGCTTCAGTCTGTCAAGTACGTGGCAACTCTGCGCATAACTTCCTACTTCGTCACAACTTTTACAAGCCACACTTCGAGCAGGGTAGGAAACAAATTCACTCGCGCATATCACACTTCCACAGTGCATTTAGCTTCCCTAATCGTCCACTCACCGTTCGTAGAAATCTTAATTTGTCACTTTGTAACTTACTTTCGTTACAGAATGCTGTATGAAGCTCTCCGATTATGGACAAAGTACTGGTCTTAGTCGTGCTGGTTCACACTCTCAGTCTCCGGTTATCTTCGAAGTTTCTGCTTATGAAGACCCCTGATGTGTACGGTCATCGATAATTCCAGGGATTAGCTGCTACATTAATATTAATTTCGTGAATTTTTTATTGAAGAATGAATGTGTGGCCACAGAATCGTACGGAATCATTTAAAGGAACAATAAAGCTAATCAGTGGCTTTCTCATTTCCCGATGCAGTTACGAAAGTTTGTACCGAACAGTGTAGCGTTCGTTGACATGTTTCATGCGATAGAAGGACAGTATAAATGAGATCAAATGAGAAGTTGCTTATGGAATTCATGGCAATAAACGTTGCTGCGCCTCATACTGCAGCAGTCGTCTGAGTAATTTAAATTGGTCGTCTTTACCCAGATTAATCATTAACCCCAGTGTTGATAGTAAATTAGTGTGCCCGAATTACTGATCAGAAGTCTGATAGGTTCGGTAGTTTCGAAGATATTCGAATGTAAATAATCTGAGTTTTTAACTAGGTTCCAACCACTGACGTAAACATCATGTCCATATGCGCCAAGCACCCTACCAGCCATGTTGAGAAACTACTCCAAGAGTCGATGTTTCTCACAGTTAGGTCATTTTGATTTATCAGATTTATCAAGTTACTCAGTTGTACTCCAATTTTATTGCTCATCAATAGCGGTGGCAAATTTACGCGTGAATTATTCAATAAATTCAGCCTAGACAGTCACTCTCTTGGATTGTTTCACGAACTTCATATTACTCACGGAGAAGAATGGGTAGATGAGCCCAATTAATATTTCCTAGCTCCCTATTTAGTGTCAAATCTCTGCTGACCAGGTTTTGGTCAATGACATTTTCGCCTGAGTAGCAAAGGTTTGGATGCTGTGGTCTTTCCAAAAAGACCCACAGGAGATTGGGTGCATGTGTTCCAGGTCCGAAACCCGTGGCGCCAGTAATTATACTGTGAGCAAGGTAGGTAAGTAGAGCTGTGTAACGTAAGGGACTGAAAATGTATTAACGGGATAGCTGGAACCAAAGAAGTTGAGTTCAAATGATGTGGAAAAATACATCAATGGGAAACCTGTAATGTAACGGGGCGGAACGGACTGATAGATACGATCAGGCAAACGCAATAAGCACAAGATCACATAGTATAGTATCCTGTTGTCATACTCCAGTTTGGTATGGTAATGTTGGTCTTATTTATACAGACTGCACATAACCTTCATTCAAAATGGAAAGGCGCTTGCTCTCTGTGTTTGACGTAGACGCTGTAGTACAGTAGTTTAAACACTCACCTTTATCATTGTGGATTTTTACGTTTATCAGTACGTCTACTTCATCTTCTACCATAGATCCGGTGCTTCCCAACTGTTCAGCCCTCAATAAATTGACTTACTTTGGTTTTTCACCCCACATTTTAACAGTTTACCAATCGCATGTCCCACTCAATCGAGTGTTTAACAAGCCGCATTTCGGATCCTTTAGTCGATTAGCTTCAAAATCAGAAATTTTTCCCATACGGAACCTTACTGTTTGTATAAGATGGTTGATCGCATGTTACGATTGATTCTTCTCCTTTGAAATACAGTGTAGCTTCGGTAGTGTTTCATAAAAATAGCTGTGAGAGATAACCATGGCCTCTCCAATTAGATTTTAGAGGTGCATATCCACAGCAGTATCAACTCATTGTGTTCTTTTTTTGTCTACTCTAACCCAGACATAGTCATGCCCTCTCCATCTAGATCAATCAACTCGTATCAACCGGATAAAGAATACTTAAGAGAAAAATAGTTCGGCCATAAGCTTATTGGTCGGTATTGTGTACATGGTGAATCCAGTCAATCTAAGTCAAGGATTTGCTCGGTACTCCTAAAAGCTAAAGTTTCAGTTAGCGAAACGACCACAAGTCCAGTAATTATGGAAAATATTTCAAAAATATGAGTTAAATTTGTCGAGTAAATTTAAAAATGAAGGACTTTTAATGTACTGACGCATAAAGAAAATATCAAGTCGGTTTACACAGTGACACACATGAACGTTCAGTGAGCCCTAGAAAAAGGTGATCAGGATTTACGAAAATCCCGGCTAGGTAAGGAAACACTGGAGACTTGTTTGCTCATGTATGAACAAGCAAAACTCGTTTGAATGTTGATACAGGATCGGAGAGCGATTAAGACAAGACAACAGTCACTCCGTAACATTCTGCTGACAAACTGTTTGCACGCTTTCAAATGGAAGTCAATGATAACACTGTTATAATCTCGACATTTATTACCACCGTGCCTGATTGAAAGTTCTATGAATATTTTCAAGTGATCGAGTCTTTTTTAACAGGACAGCTAAAGGAAAAGAATAGATCAGCAACGTTAATGTTTGTAAACGTTTAAGAATCGTAACAGGAGGTGTGGATCAGTGGAGAATACCTCCGAACGTGTTATGCAGAAGGTGAGCTGGCTAACTGTCAGAAAAACCATATGGATATGGAGTTTTAAAGACACAGAGATTTCCCCCAGCTTGACTGCAACATAATGTGCAAACCAATTCGAAAGAAGTACGGTTGCACATTGTTCATAGATTAGTGAAACACGTAAATATCGAGTGCTGTTTGTTAGCACCTGTTTGTTAGCACCTCAAGTCATTGGGTTAAACGTCACGCCGCACATTGCCATAGTTTAATCGTTGTTGGACAACAGGTCCCCAACCTGCCTTGCCAAACTCTGTTTACTTACGTACTTTAGAACAACACAAGCACAATTCTGTTTCTTCCAATACACTTCTCATTTCCACCTCCACCCCTCACAGCTTTCCATTTTTACTCGTGATTTCTCATGCATCTGTTATTCGCCACTTAGTGTGTTGTACACTAAGAGAGGTCCGCTGCACCTTTTTGCCAAGATTAACCCCCAGGTACGTGTTCGATAATTCTCCTATTATCGATTGACCCTGCGTCCGATGCTCCTTGTACCACCACATGAATTGATGACGCCCAGTGACACAAATACGTAGAACCATATACCTGCGCACTTGAGTTTTACATATATCCGCTCAGGACGTTTGATCACTAATTCAGCTTCGACTAATCTTAGTGCTATTTGATTGATTGGAATCACCCGTAGAGAAATAAATCGGAAACATTCTGGACTTAACAGGACGGCACAGTTCTCTCTAGCCGTGGCAGTTCAGCTGTGTAACCTGAGAACATAAAACGCAACATGAGAGACTTACCTTGTACAACAGATTTCGTTGCTACATGAGAGGGAAAAAAGTTGTTCAGACACATGTGTTGTGTTCTGTTATTGAGGCAATCATCTAGCCGTCGGATTTTGTGTACCTACAGACGATAACACAGGACTGTTGAACTCAGGAGATTGACGACATAACTAAGGTCCGGGAAACAATATAGTTCGAGCACTCACAGTAGGATTATATCTGTGCGCTGTTTTCTCACAGTCGTTTTGTCATACATGAGACAAGGTCGTTGTTTTCAGAAGAAGAGAGTGATGCATGGAATGCCATAATTTTTTGAAAGATGTTCTTTGTGAAAATCAAACTGGCTGCTTAACGACACTATCCTTTTGCAATCTTCAAATCAAAAGGTAGAGTTGCATCTGTAACAAAACAATCACTACCGTTGAACTATATATGTAAAAATGTTTGAAATCTATACCACAGTTTCTTCGAATCTAGGCAAAGTGTGATTGGGACGTTGAGTAATACAAGTAGCTCGTAACATTGTGTTATTCTCAATTGTCTGAAGTCAACGTTTTGTACCGTCCCGTTCGTACAATTTATCTGACAGCTCATATTGCCAAGTGTGTTCAAATTTTCTTGTTCGAATGGTTAGACAGAACTGAGTGGTCACAACTTATTGCGAATTTACATACACACACTCTTATTTTATCAGGATCGCTTACCCAATAATCCTGAATGCAAATTTCCCTTTATGCTGCTGACCTAACTGTAAAGCAAAAGTAGGTTACTTTACTAGCAAAATAACAGTAGTATAAAGATAGATTAAAATACGTTGTTCAACTACGCACCGTATCACATTTCGAAGAGGCTGTCTTAAGCGGAAGACTAATAGAAATTGTGCATACTGTACCTTTCAGTACGATGAATTCTCCCACTAATAATTCTGTTTATTAACTGGCACTTGCTGCCAACAGTTCGCAACCATAATTTGTAAACTGCTCGGATGTGGTTGTAACTTTCGCACATAGTTGAAAAATTCATCAAGCCTTTTTTTGAAAGGTACTATTAGTCTCATACATCACCCTTGTTACAGCTTGTGAGTAGTAAACACTCGCCTATGTTATCAAGGACTAACCGGGTAGATCTACCCAAGTCGCAAATCTCATATCTGGCATGACAAAATTACAATGTGTAAACATTCAGTTAACTTCGCGCTTGAGTGCTGTCCAGTAGGTTGACCAGAAGTCACAGCCTGTTCGTGAAAAAGTATACATTACCAACCACCCTCAACAAGGACGAACTTCGAGTCGCCTCCTTTCGATCGAAAGAAGTTTGCTGTAGATGCTACGTGAAACTGAAACCCTTGATCAGTTTTGAGTCATGTTCAACTTACCCCTACCAGGCGAGTCATTACTAATCAGTGATACGTAGTTGATTGAACATGGTACCTACTTATAATACGGCCAGGGAGAAACCAGCTGTAGTTTGCTATCAAAGAGGAGCAGAGGAAGGAGGCTTAGTCGGATTCTCAGTATGTTTTAACACAAACATTTAATTATGACACCGAGAAACACAAACAGCCGCACTATAGGTTTAATTAAGACAATATTTTCTCTGAAGTTTTCACTGTCTCGCACCATTTGTCACTCTTATAAAACAGATATCTCGGCCAAAATGCAGTTAAGCCGGGTTGACTCAGAGCACACACACTACATCTAAGGTTGTTGGGTTTACATAGTGAATTTATGGTAGGCTTGTCTAGGAAGCTGTTCCATCAATGGTGGGTCATAGGTAAATAGATTCAGCCCCTGATCAAAGGTTATGACAATGTCTTCAATTTACATTTTCTCTCTGGTGATAGAGAGGCATATCCCTGAGTTTTAAGGGATGAGGGCTACGAATGAATTGTAATTTATAGCTTTGATTGCTAATGAAAAATCAAACTTTTAAAATGCGCAACTAAAATTTTCTCCGTCCTCCCTGGAATTCTGACAAAAAGCGTCAAAATAACTTGCATAGTTAAAGTAATTACTCAGAAAAATATCCGATTTGGTTGTATTTAACGCTCCTCATATAACTCAACATGCCTTACACATAAAACATAAACTATGACGATTTACTAGTTTTGATTCGATCCAGTACTGATCACTTAACCAGTACAAAATATTCCAATTAAACTAAGCAAGTTGACCGAGGAAGACCAGTATTGTTGGTTATCCATTGGAATATCGCGGGTGCGTGATTTCCCAACTCTGTTACTGAACTCCTTGCATATGTCGTAATAAGATGATTGAGGTGTTCGTAAAATGCCGTATTTCGTGAGTCCCAAAAGCCGACTCGTACATTGTAACCAGCAAACCACGTGCAGTTAGCTGACACATGGAAGCATAGGCGCAAGTGAATAAACCGACAAACACGTCGAACGTTTTGACTAAGCGATTATGTGATTGGTCGGTGCGGTACGACACACCCACGCACATATGTGGCAAGTGAACAGTCAATCAATGCCCGACTGGACACCTCACACAGAAATGCATACATATCTTCCAGGCGGTCAATGAGCACTGTGGTTCCGAGGTCCAGCTGGTAACTACCAGGGATCGTAAGCAGGGAACTGACAACGGGCACCAATTTGAATGGAAGCAGTCGGTTGACCTTGTAGTAGACAAGAGAGTATGTGCTAGACCCTTGTCCACTACCAATTTAAAACGCCTTTCCTGAGGGACAGTCAAAACGTAGTACCAGCAGGCATAGCACTAAAGAACGCAGTGGGGTTTGGAAACAAACAGTATATTTTCAGCAGTGTTTGGAAATATGATAAGTAGTTAGTTCTAACCTAGTTTGGGACTAACGGCAGCAACCAAGAACAGAAAGAAAAGAAGTGCGAAATAGACTGCAGCCAAGTCGGCGGCATTCAAAAGCGCGCCCAGCGAGAAGTACGTAGAACCTTCGAGTACGTTGAACACCGCCCAAAAGGTGCAGGTTAAGCGACCTTGAAGAATGAAATAATAGGTGAGTCGTTAGGAAAAGGACAAGCATTCGCAGTGTGCAATTAGTTGCACTATTGAAGAAAGTGACATTGAGTTTATATCACACCCACCATAACAGACGTACACAGAAACATACGTACAGAACAGGCAAGTGGAAAACAGATGGTTATTTCCGGGATCCTGAGGAAAACCACACGATCGCTGGTCACTACAATATTTTTTGGTCACACGACTGCAGTTTGCGGCTAACAATACCGGCAAGTAGTAGGTAGATTGAATGGTACACTTAGCAATACCTGGGCGCACGCGAGAAGTGGATGAAAGCGTCACTCTCTCTGCTAATGGGAGGTTCTGAACAGGTAATTGGAACAAGACTGCTCAAGTTTTCGCATTATATGCAGCCAGCAGTGACAGAGCTACTGGTGAATTTGTCAAGCAAACGATGGACTCAACGAATACGCACTTACATCCAAGAGTACGGAACTATTTGGTCGCTTAGTAAATTGTGACGAGACTTGATAAATCAGCGTGTTCATGTAAGAGTGGACCGGGAAACCCTGAGGGAGAATAAGACCACAAAGTATACCATGACAGAAAATTAGACACATTGGGCACCTGGTAGTTAAAAGTAGTTTCGTAATCAAGTTTTTATCAGGTACTGAAGATCACCTGGCGGATTGGTTATCAGGAAACAGCGAGCAGGAAGGAATTTTGGAAATGGTTCATGAAATTACTAGTTCAATTGTGGAGCAAGAGACGGGAACTTTGGTGAAAACAAAACATCAAAGCCAGTAATCCAAGTGGACGGTAGATTCAGTAATTAAGGGGACAACAATTCAAGATGAAAAACTCCACAAAGGTGTAAGAATATTCTGTTTACAGAGAGGATTACTCCAACTAAATCATGCTGAGTTCTCGTTCCGGCAACTGAATTCCGAAACCAGGTGAGTTCCGGTTAATACCAGAAGATTCGGTCAACGGATAGCAAAAAGTTGAAACTCACTGAATGGGGAGAGGTTGTAAGACGACGCTGTAAGTCCTAAGCAATCGACAATACCAGCTTTTGAATACAACGACCAGAGTACACAGTGCATTACACAGCTGATCCCATTGCCCAAAATGTGAACAGCACAGTGAATAGCACCCAGCGCACAATCATCAGGACGTTCCGATCTTCCTGTCAGGCAGAAGTAACCAATATCCTGAACTAAAAGGCCACAATGGTGACTGAAAACTTAAGGAGGCGCGTCCAAGCAATTCAAAGTATTTTAAGAATCATTATTGAGGATCTAGGCCTGTGTTTCTCAAGTGTAGAGTTTCAAAAGAGATTCGGACGACTGTGACCCAAACACGTCTGGATATTGCCTTTTTGCTCACAGACAAACGGCCAGGCCAAGTAAACTAACCGGTTGATTACAGAATGGTTGTGTGCCAAAGAAGACCGCTGGAGCCGGTAATCCATGTGCTCGTATGAACCCGAGTTATGTTAGCCCAGACGATTACTTACAGAACGTGAGTTAGCATCGTAAATGATAGAACCCGGCGTTTACCAGCGGTTGACTACGATGGGTTTAGGTTGAACTCAAAAGTAGTCAATTCACAAGAAAAAGGATTCGCAACATAACAACTGAGGGCCGTTCTCGCTGTTGTAAACAAAAGAACGTAAAATAACGTTAATAATTATTTCGAAAAATTCCTAGTGAGTCATAGAACACGAAGTGTAGCCAACACATTTTCCATAAAATCTTACCATGCCGTTATGAGAGAAAATAATACTAAAGTCGGTCACACGCGAAGCTTAGTACTGGTCAAAATTTGTTCTCTCAATTGTGTGTTTGCGGACATCGATTGGGTATTAACTGCCTACATATCAGTCGGATGAGTCAGCTAATGGTCGAAGCAGTTGAAGCGACTGAACAAAGTTTTCCGCTCACACAACGGTTGGATTACGTAATCGAGTGTAATAGCCTCGTGAGATTTTATCGAAAACATGCTTGCTACACTTCATGTTCTATAACACTAAGGATAACTGATAGACTGTTCCCCATGAACAGATGGTTAAATATGGGAACACAAGAGGAAAAGGGAGTCTAGGGTCGACGCGAGTGTTACCTAAATGGAGAGGACGATCTATCAAAGCGGGGCTGCATAACCTGTGGCAAAATATAAAGCAGAGCGGCGAGTGTACGTTAATTGGCAGAGAAATTGGTATGGCACGAGAGAAAAAGTAATCGAAGGAAAGGCCTTGAGTGTTAAGTGAACCACACCGAACTATTAAAAAAAGGATCCGTCAACAAGCGGCGATGGAAAAGCGATCGAGGCGAGTGCAATTGAATGGTATATAGTCCCAGGATGTGAGCGAAGGATTGCCCTGATGCGCACGGAGGGAAGAGGAAATCGCCAAAATTACAGTTTATGAATAATCATGGGAGGACCTACGGAACGGGACTAAGTGCTAAATCCAAAGCCATTCATTTGGGTGATAATCAAAACACCCGCAGTTTGTAAATAAACGTTTTTGTTGTCAGTGGTGCATGTTGTACAGGGTGCGTTAGTTTGTATAGTACGGTATAGTACATCACCAATCGTCTTCTGAACACAACACTGACATGGCCTCCAGGTACAACGGTTCATTTCAGACTGTGTAGTTTCCAACATTTTCTAGATAGCTGAAAGAGAATGCTGTCTAGCCCATCATCACTAATTTGTGCAGACCCTCAAACGATCTCATAGTGTTCGGTGCAAATCTTGGCTTTCAACGCCAGACGTGTTTAGTATCACAGGGTGTTTGCTGGACTACCGAAGCCGAGTGTTTTTCAGGGCTAAAAAGCTACAGATGCCTTCACATGTGACAATGAATCTTTGATGTTTTAACAGTGGATGAAGTAGGAACACAACTCGCAGGTTGCCAAAAACCTGCAACAAAGAATTGGTTTGGTCATTTCTACCTGTGTCAGCATACAACAATAAGAACTGTACTTTCCTAAACAAGTTCATACTGACCGCGTTCTTAGTTCACATTCGAAAACACACAACCTCCTGGATATGCTGTACGACCAGGGTAGACGATGCGTGACATGTGAGATCACGTGAAAATCGATTAATCTAAGAACCGTCGCTTTCTAGTAATAATCTAAGGCAAATGCGTGGAAGTACAGTTACTTGTTAGGACGTATTGTTAGGTTTCAGTCGGCTAACCGTCGCCGACTACAGTGGTTTGTGACTGGTTAAAACTTCGATGGACAAAAGATCAAGTCGATAACTCGCCTATAATTGGACTTACAACGTGTGTTAAATACCAGAGTCCAGCTTGTGATCCATAATTAGACCACCTCAGGTTCTGCTCTAAATTAATTTCGCATTTTTGGATTTCATCCGTCTTTCGAAAGGTTTGATCTATTTTACCACTCCATAGATCTGCACAGCTAACGACTATCTGGTTGACGCAGTGTGAAGTAGGCAGTCCTGGTATGTAAGTTTCCGTCGAAGTTAGCTTTGGTGGTCGGCTGTGGTTAAGCTGACAGTGTATAAATCCTCATTATGCTAGACAGTCTAATGTGGAAAAATTGATCAACACCGTTCAATTTGAGAAAGGCTGGCAGTATCGAATAGACTGTCTTGTGCAATTACACTATGTTAGCATGTGACCGATTGATTTTGCGAAACTTACGTTCGCAATATACTGTGGTCTACCGTAAAAAGTATCCACACCACTTTGAGTTAGGTCCTTGAGTTTTTCTACTGATTCACTACTTTTTGACAGCGTGTTTCCAACTTCATAACAGCGACCACTTCAAATTACTCATTTCGCCTGAACAGAATCTACACAATAGACATGTGCAGTAACCACTAAAGCAGTTTTAGTTATTGGTACGATGGCTTACATTGCTTGCAAGACCATTTGCTATATACGCAACATTCAACGCTACAATACACACATATACGCTACGCTTTCTACTCATGCCCCTCTGTGCATAAACAACACGTGATTATTGCAACTATCGAGACATATTATCTTGACAGGCTGACTGGAGTGTTTAGTGTGCTGTTAATCTAAAACTGCATACAACCCCCATAAACGAATATGTCTGTTAGGTAGATTTATTGTCTGTTTGCAAGGTGTAGGCGCCTTGATGTTGTATGTGTGAATAGAGGCTTAGCTATCTTTGGTGACTAGGTCCCCTCCCCTCTCCTTTTTTTCTTTTCTCTTCCTAAACAGGGTTTTTTTGGTTGTAGTTGTGAATGAGCATACTGGGATACAGCTCATTTTGACTTAGGTTGGAAGCTAACGAATTGATCTGGTATAGGTTGGAAACCCAACTGTGTATATCGCAAGATGAGCTAAGTATAACAATTTCATCGTTAGTAAATAGTTTTACAGAACTTTTAAGTTCAGCTAGTAGAACGTTTGCTGAGTTCGAATACGCTGTTTTGCCGCTGATTGCAGTTTAAACGAAACTCAAGGTTTTTGCAGTTGGATCTGCTCTAAAAAATAATTTCAATTTATTAACGTTCAAATGATTACCACTCATGTGGTATCGTAGATTCCCGTAATCATAACTTGGAAGATTCCTACTGTCGTCTGTTTCCGTTCCGTTCTCCATTTTTGCTTCCTTGTTCTCACAAAGTCCTTCAGTGTGAGATATCGCTTACTCAAACAAACAGTGGTGTGGTTTATTAACACTGAAGCATTTTCAGTATGCTTGAAGGCCGTGACAAATTCTTGTGCCGAAAATAATTTCTCACCGATCGATAACGAAGTTCGTTAGGGATTTTCTGTCTTAGTACCCATAGTTCATTAGATAAAGTGAACTACAGACTTTTCCGTCTTCACTTAGTACAAGTTTTTTCCTACTTCCTAGGCTGCTGCGCCGTTACTGAGTAGCTTACCAATAATTCCAAGCTGTGTGCTATATCTCAGCTTTGCAATCACCTTTGTATATCGTTCGATTTCAAGTCAATATATTCTGTTCGTTTGAAATCATCTAGTGACACGAATGCAGCCAGTATTACAGTTGAGATTTATATAACGACAAACCATCCTTCTTCAAACATAAGTGAACAAGAATTGGTGGGATGATTTGCTGCACTCAGTCTGCACGGATCAGACATGTCTGTCAAGTGTGATCCTCTCATTTTGCTCCATTGATAAGGACTATACCTTTTAACATACTGGTTTCTCTTTTAAGCATAAGAATGTATCTTTCGTGTAAAAGCCTTTCGTTTTAGTGCAGTAGAATTTCTCCATCGTATTTTCAGGCTGCGGAAGTGGTTTATGATTGGTCTAGTGGACTCATATTTTGCGGCCTTTGTGATAGCGACTGCACGCATTGGTTGCTGCGATAGGGCGGTGTCCGAGGGAACACTTGAGTTGTGAAGGCCGCCATGTGGTCCAATCGGGGTATGGAGTCCAGCCCAGAGGGGCAGAGAACACAAACCAATGAACGTCGTCAATCATCCTGTGACCTACAACACCAGTTTGCGCTTTCTGCCCCTCTGGGCTGGACTCCATACCCCGATTGGACCACATGGCGGCCTTCACAACTCAAGTGTTCCCTCGGACACCGCCCTATCGCAGCAACCAATGCGTGCAGTCGCTATCACAAAGGCCGCAAAATATGAGTCCACTAGACCAATCATAAACCACTTCCGCAGCCTGAAAATACGATGGAGAAATTCTACTGCACTAAAACGAAAGGCTTTTACACGAAAGATACATTCTTATGCTTAAAAGAGAAACCAGTATGGAAAAAGGTATAGATAAATGTGTGACCTTTAATTTACTAGTTGAGTTTGTCTGAGTTCAAGAGGGACGTTTTATAGCCCTGGTTCATAGATCCGGTTAGAGATGAGAAGCAAAAAATGAATGAAACACCTTGTTACCTGCTTCTAGCGATGTCAGGGGTTGAAGAAGCTGTGCGGCCAAGTGAATAAGAGTATTGTTTTCCGTTGTTCCCAGTGGCGTTCTAATGCTAGTTGGTTACGGGTACTCCGGTGAACACCAGTCAGTTAGTTACTTTGATTTGCGCGAATCTGTAGTATTCATTGTAGGCTCACATTGAGTCAAATGATCTTTAGCGGACAAGGCGTTGGGAACCAAACGTAATCGATAATAGGTAAACAAAATCCAAACGTTAAATGTTCGAAAACTGGAAGAAGATAAATGCGTAGGTTCTGCATAACGAGGAATGACGATTAGAAAGATTATTGGTGTTCACTAAAGTTCCCCCGTTCGGTTTGGTCCAAACCGTTTTCACTTTGCGATGTCACAAAAGTCTGAAAACGTGTGCATTGTTTACATCGGACATTCTGGTGTGTCACCGTGCTGAGAACGGCTGGATGTGCACATTTCGCAAGCGTTCAAGCATACACGTCTGCCCTTCCTTCTGGCTGGCAGTCAGTAGGGGCATATCCAGTCAGTCAAGCTAACTTAAGGCCAGATACAACTGTGGATCAGGCAAGATATAGACTAGGCTGTCAACGATGACAAGCCAGAAGCACAAAGTTAAATCATGTCTGGAAATCCCCGTATATTAGGATTAATAACCACAGCACTGGCTTGAAAATGAGTATGACACGTTGGATTACGCACGCTGAATATTGGGTTTCATTTGACACCGGTCATTACAGGGTACGAAGTCGTAGTCGTTGCTCTTCCCTGGCTGACACTGATCAGTGATAGCTACTCAAGTATACCGTTTAATAGTACGGGGTTGACTGATACAAGTTGAACGTCTGTAATAATCACAGACTGAGGGCTAAAGGTGTGGAAACGATAGTTTGTCACGGCCATGTGTTGGTCGCCTTGAATTATGTGATTACAAGCAGCAAGATTGCCCTGATTATCTTGCAGCCATCGGTGCGACAGTTATCAAACGAGCGAGCCCTCCACTACTCAAGCACCACCATAACGCTGGGTGATTGATACCTGTCTGTCTTACACTGTCTAACCAACCACTTGAGGTCCGAATGCAATAAGGTTGTAGCTGTGTTCATAGGTTTCGTTCTTCTATTTATACTGCGCTGAGGCTAGCATTAAGCTAGAGCAAATCCATTACTTGCTACTAGTCCCCACAGTTTGATTAGTATAACATTTCTAACAAATGATGTCAGTTGTTCCAATTCCACAGACTTTCCATTCAGCTCCTGCTTTGGTAAAGCTCGTCAGCAGTGTTTATCCCTGCAACGGCCGAGATTTGAACTCCACCTTTGTATTCATATGGCACCCGTGTTGACCACTGACCTCGCACTAGGTACGACCGAATTATCATAGATTACTGATGAGTAGTCGGGGATTTGGTTAATTTAGAGTTGAACATCACCCACAATTGATCATTACTCACAAGCGAAAGTGATTGAGCTTTCACATATGATAATACGGTCATGCTTGATGTGAGGTCAATGGAGCAGTGGTAAACACGGTTGCCTCATGAAAAGCGTGGCCGGAGTTCTAGTCCCGGCAGTGGCAAGGATATGCACTACTGACGAGCTCTAATGAGAGCGAAACTCAAGTCTAGCACTTCTTTTCAAAAAGGGCCGACTGGAAAGTCCATGAGAATGCGACAGCTGTGATCAATTGTGAGTGATGCTCAATTTGAATTACCATATGCAAAAGCTCAGTCACGTTCGCTTGCGAGTAGGGCTCAGATTCCGTGATCATCCCGTAAGGAGACGCAATAACTTTTAAGGCATACTAATTTGTCGTTAAACAACAGAAAATGTTGCAAGCTATATTCATTTTAATTCTGCAAGATATGTTTAGTAGCAGCTACCTTCAGTGACACTGCACTTTGCTAGATATTTGACTGAATTATTTTGTAGATGAAGGTCGTTCACCAAAAGTCTAATCAGAATGCATTGATTACCAGTATTATCAGGAACGGGGAGGTAAGATGTTGGTGTCTGTGTTGTTCACATCTCACTCTTGTCCATTTGGCAATACAAATTTTGAGACACACACCTAGGTGAATTTTCCGTCAGAGTGCATGATGTATGAATTGAATGTTCATCAACCAACACGCTAATTTCCAAGCCTAGCGATGGTAGTGAACATGGAGAGTGATACACTGAAATGTCCCTTGATCTACTTAATATGAGACAGTTTAAGGATGGTTCCCGTGGATTTATACTGTACGAAAATTCCACATTGAGGCTGAATTCACTGCATCGTCAGCATGCGGCTAGAACCAGTCGTATTGCTCCACTGTGTATATCATTTTCCTAAACTATAAAGCCAAAATACAACAGGACCCTAATTCACGGTTTTACGTTGACCCTCCTGAGTATCGTACTGATGTGTTATTCATCATGGTTGACGTAAACATACAAAGGTGAGCCACCGCCGTACAAAAGCAATCTACCAACTTCATTATTCAAAACTGTAAATGAGGATTTTCTATCGTGGTCAAATGGTTTAATTACTCGTTGTAACCAATACTATACTACTCGTTATGATTTAATGCTTACCTTGAAATTCCTTTAGGTTGACTTTCTTGGTTCGAGTAAATCCAGGTAAATTAAGCAGTCAGATACTTAGTTGCAGCTACTCTTTATTGTTCTGACAAAGGTTGTTTTGACCGTGTTGGTTTAGACGATGGACATTCAAGCTAAAGGATTTCAGAGTACATTGTGGGTCGATATTACAACAACCACGACACACGCTAACGCCTCACATAAATGGTTAACGGTAGCACTCACACTGAGGTCGTGTGGTTGTTCTGATGTACTTTAACAAATGAGGTTTTGAGCAAATTGTTTTATGTATGGAAACTTTGGTAGCCAATCATCACAGTTGGAAACAGGCCGAAAAGTCAATCGGAAACAGAAAAGAGGCCGGTAACGAGGGCCAGAAGAAAATGCATAAAACGATACTGAAGCTCTTAGCATCTGACGCCACTTTAATTTGGAGAAGTTGTAGACAAATACAATACAACATAGTTTAGCTGCATAGAATCAGTGAATGACGCAGTGTAACAAGTATAGACCGAAGCGCGCTGAAGTTTGCTGATTCCCGGCATAGAAAGAAACCGTCATCATCAAAATTGTTATCACCATTAAAAACAACCACAACAACAACAACAACAATGTAGTAGCCATCTACACGGAATAACCTTATCAAGGTTATCACTTGAGACAGTTCCAAACCTAAGTGACGATACGCTAGCAAACTGTGCGGCATCCCAGCATCCAAACCCAATAGCTGAGTATACCACAATACGATTCATCCACAACAAGCCTGAGCGGAATAAATTTGTTGTCAGTAACCACCGACTGTCCTTCCCAATATAACTGGCTTCAACCACAACGCCTTGGTTGTTCAGGGTACTTTCAAAAATATCCCCAAGATAATCGAAAATGATATGTTCATACCGCACCGGATTTTTATCTGACGCCCACAACCCCATTGGTCGACCATGAACTATCGAACACTAGCGACAATAAGGCGATTATCACTATCATGCCCGATACTTACGTCATCACTCTATTGGTCGATGCACTGAGTGTCTCTTTCTCGCGCCTGGTAAATACCTACCTGAAACCGGCAGCTGTAAGGAAAGCTGTTTTCAAACTCACGAATAAACATGAGAACAGTAAGGTTCTTATACAGACCGGGGGCTTTTCAGCAATAATTTGCACCTACAGTAAATACGTTAACAAACAAAATTCATACATTAATCCGTTTGGCTAGCGCAACATGTAATTCAACTACTCCCTTCAAAATATCGCCACGATGGAGCATCTTTCATAAGATGATCAAATCGGATAATTTCGTCACCTAACTTCTGCATTCTAAATCGTAACAGGGAGAGTGATCATGATGTTGAAGTAACCTGAGAGTTTCACCACGTATCTTCTAACGAAACTGTACGATGCACTTTCAAAACCCGCAGTAAAACAACTTTTCCAACTGAGGCCGCTCGATGACCACCAAGCACAATATTAATCAAAGGCTATGGTGACCGTTTCAATGAAGTAGTAGACGAATGTCATCCTTAGTAGGCAGAGCTGCGAGTTTCCTAGAATAAGTATTTACTTCATGAGTACATGTTGATTTTGTGAGCCATGAAGGCGGATGGCACAAGGGTTGTTTACTCGGGAAATCAACACATGTGATAGATGTTTCAACACCACCACAAACAAGAGCACTCATTTGCATACAACATTGATCCGGGAACGTCACAGTTGCTGCGGTTGTCAATGCCCAGTTCACATATAAAAGGCATCACTTCATGCCAAAGTGCACTACCATGTTTCTTCTTGTATTTTCCCCCGGTTACTTCAATATCTCGAGTACACGCTCCTACCTGGTTACTGAGTAGTTGTATGAATAGTACAGTGCGATCGCTCTTAGTCCCACATAATCAGTTAGAGATGAATACGGTCTTAGTATATAAGCTCCAGCTCATATCGAGTATCTTCATCACACATCATCCATTACTTCAGATGGATTACTGTGTTTTGATGATTGTGTTATCAGTCCATCGACCCTAAGATCTGACATTCTTGCGGACTTGCATTCCAGACATTGAGGAGTTGATAAGAAGAAGTCCCTTGCACGCTTATCCTACTGGTGGAAGAAATTAGAAACAGATATTAAACACACTGTCAAGAATTGTACCAAATGTATACACAAGATTCATGCGAAACAATCAGGATGGCCTCCATGGACTTTTACGTTTGAAACATTCCAGAGAATTCATGCTGACTACTGTGGTCCTCTTCTGGGGAAATACTATGCCCTGGTGGTTACTGATGCTTACTCTAAATGGTCTGAGAGTATTCTGTCACGAGGATGCACCTGTTGCTTTGGTTACCGACAACTGTACTTAGTTCACTGCCAAGTCTATGGAGGAATAGATTAAAGGATTTGGATGTCGGCATTTTTTTACTGCTCCGCGACATCCACAATCCAATGAACTTGCAGAGAATTTTGTACTCACATTGAAGTCAGCCATTGCTTTTCTAACACCAAACTCATTTGTGAAACTTGATCAAAGAATTGTTAATTTTCTCATGCAAAACAGAAATGCATCACATTCAGTAACCGGAGAGAGTCCAGCGACCCCTTTCACATTTCGTTCCCTGTGTACAAGTTTTGACTACGTAAAAATAGCTTACGTTATTTTTTTTCAAAGGCAACGATTTATGTCTTGCTGATGAACTAATTTTTCTTCTTACAGAAATCACATGATTAAGATTCTTGACTTGGAAGACCTTTCCTGCCATCGCAGACATGCTGACCAGGTTGAGTCCAATTCTATAGTTCAGTCTGTTAACAGAAATCCTGTTGCTTCGAATTCTAACGAGTCCTTTCCAGATAATCCTGTTACATTGGAACCTAACGACATTACTGAAGTACTGACTGTTCCTGAATTAGACGAAACATTTGATGAAACCACAGTCAGAAGATGTGAACGTTTGGAATCCAGACCACCACGGAATTACAAATATCCGCACGCTCATTCAAGGTGTAGCGGATGTGATGAACAAGACTGAAATGCTTTGTCTCCTTCTGGTGTGTAACTGTTTTACTATTCCAACATTTTGTACAATTGGCTGATACGTACGATTCGGCAATGTACGTTTTGTGTTGTTGTGCCTAATTGTGTTTTGCGAATCTTATACGTCAGATCGTCATCCTATGTAGTTCAATTCTAATTGAAGCAATTTTCCAGGAAATATTCACTAAAATAAAGTAACGCAAATTGCATTGGATAAACCAACATAAACATGACGGTGCACGATTTAGAGCGATTACCAAACACGCAAACTATATGAGAGATAGGATGTGAAGCATATGAATGGGCATCATAAAGCAGACCGAGGTTGGTTTAAGGAGAAATCAGGATGTACACCATCACAGGTAATAGTGTCCTGACTAATATAACATTGTACTACTAGCGTTTCCTCTGATTTTGACCATTAATTTATCTGTTAAACCACTGATGAACCAGTCCGTTTTTGTTCTCCTCCAATATTATTCTTGACTGCCACCAAGATACCGCAGCGTAACACACACACACCTTCGACCAAACACTGTTATCCTCATTCAGTTATTCAGCCCGATTTCGGTATTTTACGCGTCGGAAACTTTCAAATAATTAATTTCCGTGTGTGTGTTTGGAATGAGAACTAGACAAGAGACGAGTGATGTTAACTTGTTCACTGTCTTTGAAAGTGCATGGAAAGGCGTTGATTCCTGCTGGCTTTTTTTACCAAGCAACTGGTTTTTTTTATACGGACCGTAGTTTTTCTGGAAAGCTCCTTCTTCCAACATGTTTGTCATTTCCACCCATATTCCCTCCTCAGAATAAACCGGTAATTCATGCGGGCTTTACGGTAGTAATGTTTCAGTTGTCGCTACTTCATGAGCAACCCAGTAACAGAGGTATGCGGTCTTCATCATTAGTAAAAACCTGCAGTATTTCTTGACAAGCAAAGGAGCCATAATGGCTCCCCCTCTTCATTGACCATGCTAATCAGCGTGTTCTCTGTTCTGCTCATGACGCCTCCACGTAGGTCACGTTTACTGGTTGTCAACAGAGCATGGTTTTTATTGATTCTATCTCATGCGTTTGAGGTCGTATCACTGCTACTTCATTCGCTCCTATTCTCGATGTGTATCGGTCCTACTAGCCCGTCCCTTTCGTTCATAAGTCCTCCCATGGTTTCATTGAACTACTGAAACTCACCCAGGACTCCGAAGGAATTGAGTTTTGTATTTTGTTTATTCAGTAACTGTTGTGCCAACAGTACCGTAGTGTTTAGGATCACCATTCCTTTTGTTGTTTCGTGGTCGTGGAAAATGAACGTATCATCTAAAGTTCCTCTGGTGAATTTTACAGCATCTGTACAAATGGATGTTTAGCATGTATACATCCAATTCACGTGAAACTGTTTCGCACACCATTTACACCCTAAAAACCAGAAAGCTGAACCAAAGGAGTCGAATTCTCTCTCTGAATAGGTTGCTCGAAAAACATTCCCACTCAACGCCCATGAGTATAAGGTGTTACTAACTGGAAATGAGTTGACATAAACTATTCCTCGGTGGTAGCTAAGGGGTTGGATACTGGGTACACCATCACTAGTACTCACTCTCAGTTGAGTAACTGCGGAGTGATTGTCCGGCAAGCCATGTATAAGCCCACTGGCTTATTAGATCAAATAAACTGTGGGAAGTTTGGCTGAATACACGTTGCTTATACTCACCTCTACCTTGAAATCGATACGCCTGTGTATGCTCCAATCCTGATGCAGAATTATAATGGAGGCGGTTCAAGCCATGGTCCCCGACAAGCGATGGGTTGATTTTCTCACTAGGCTTGGTTAGATAAATTTCGTATATCTGAATGTCGGTAAGCTCGCGGAACTTTGACATTTCTTCACAAGATTTTCCACAATGAAATACACTGGAACCGACATAAGTTTACAACGCCTCCGGTTTATAAGTCTGACTGCATCTTTAAAATTATTGAGACGTCGTTTCGCCAAACCGATCTTGTTATCTACCGTTGTGTTCTCAACACCGAGTTGTTTGCTCCCGTTTCATGTTACCGGTCCCTAGAACTGGCGTCATGGCATTCAAGAATTCCAGTAAGAACCAAAGTATTTACGGAGTTCTGAGTGTCAACGCGTACTCACCTATAAGTGAAAAGAAAACTTTTAAATCGTTGGGAGGGGTACCATGGACGATGAGGAAAGAGTCCATCTTTTCACGTCTATTAATTTAAAGACATGCACTCTTGAACAACTTGGAATTTCCGGAATCTTTTCGTGCAACTTTATTTGATGCGTTGATAGAAGTACTGTCAAAATATGTCTAACCAGTTATGACCGAAGCAGCCGTATCGCAAATTTTCACATTTCAATAAAAAACAAAGCAAGACCTACGAAGTTACCGTCTTCAACTTCAGACATAGATAACCATATGCAGTTTTGGTAGTCACCTACAATTACAATCACATGATCGTCTGGTTGCTGGAATTAATATTTATGATCAAACAAGAGAAGTGTTACCGCGCGGAGTTGTGGTTTTAGATCTACGTAAGGCTTGTGTGAACAATGTCAGGACGATTCAGCAACCGCAACAGAACAGCCTGTAGTGTCATACAACGGAAGCTTCCATAACCGTAATTCGGTTAAATCTCCGCGTCAACTCGAAATGGTACCCACGCGCTAAACTACATTAATCACACGTTGGTTATTCAACGGGGCTTGATTCGTTGCTCCCATTCATGCTGATAGAATGCACAGATGAGCCACCGTAACCGCCTGCTCATTTGTTCCGACCCTCACTTCATTGGTAGTATTCCAGCCACCTGAAAGCATGGTGACATCTCTCCGACTGATGCCAAAGAACTTCTCCCAGCAGAAGCTGTGTTCTCAGATTTCATGAAGGCAACTGATATAGCCGGCCACAATATCTGGAGAGACGAAGTGAATACTCTGAACTTATGTAGTGAGGTTTTATCACCTAGACAATGTCTGTCCTGTCGCACAAATACAATTAGAGTCAATAGCGACCTACCGCAGTCATAACTCTGGGTGCTGTTCTCTGGCATTCGAGTGCAGATATTCTGAACGGTCGGTTGGCAACAGTCACTTCGTTCGGTGCAAATTGAACTTGAACTTAAAAAGAAAATCTACGTTATTCATCGCCACATCTGGCGCCCCAGGAGACCCTACACCCGGTCTAACAATCTTAGTCTATGCCAACGACCATCCAGCTGTAAGCAACTCTGTCACTGTTATATATGCTGATATTACGAAGTTTTGGCGTGTTTAACGCAATGCTGGAGACACAGAAGAACTTCAAAGAGACTTGATTATCCCCCCATCTATGTTCTTTGGGGAATCGACGCCCAAGTAAAGACCATGCATACTCACCATCACAGTATTATGACATACCGCATCGGCGGCGCTACTTTATTCAACGTCCACCACAAACGCCATCTAGGTGCCGTCGTCACATCAAACTTCCACTCCAGTACTAGCGTTATGTTACTAGTGCGGTGAAGATGAGCGATCATATTATACTACTCATACCGCGACTATTCAGCATGTATTTTGACATCGTACAAGCCACAGGAAGAATGCAAGAAGGAGCATCAGAGTGAAGCATCGCCCATAACGGTCCCTGCTACTTAATGGAACTGAGTATTGACGTATGTGACAGCCGAGACGGTCTGGGGCCGAATACCGCGTGCAAATGAGTGGTTTTGTGTCAGGTCTTGTTTAAATACCTAACCCATGTATTGTTTTGTCGAATAAACAACCTTTGTGCCGTCCGCGTTCTTGGATCACAACACTAGCAGATAAAACCATCAACAGGGTAGCAAAGTTCAGTTGGATGTTCGGAAGATTCCAATGGATACCTTTTGGCGGATCTAGGGCAAACTGGTGTGCCACTACAGAAAGTCGGCATTCATGCACGTGCGTCCAACTGGAACGTACTAAACCGTTCCAGAGGATTTCCAAAGGGGCCTTACAGAAAGGGTTTAGGGTCTATCTTCCTTCTTTCCTTCCTTTCTTCCTTCTTAGATCACCTTA
The DNA here is from genome assembly GCA_013368495.1 of Paragonimus heterotremus. Taxonomy (NCBI): domain Eukaryota; kingdom Metazoa; phylum Platyhelminthes; class Trematoda; order Plagiorchiida; family Troglotrematidae; genus Paragonimus; species Paragonimus heterotremus. The sequence goes on along the minus strand of LUCH01000842.1, from coordinate 3,018 downwards.
ACGGAAAGCTTTTCACCATCAGTGAATTCGGTGGGACGGTGAGTCTTAAGGGTCACAAGTATGAGATTTCCTTACCACATAGTGATGTAGAAGGCATCACTTCACCGCCCAAGTCAGTTCGACTGAAAATGCACCACCGGTGATGAGGATCCTAGCAACATCAGCCAATACATTTAAGAAGTTACCAGACGACTAGATTATTTCAAGATGGTTGTTGGCACTCGGGCACAAATAGCCCTTGCACCTTCAACACTGTTATTTTCTTATTTCTCTCATCCTTTCTCTTCTACCATCTCTCCATCCCTTCTCCGCAGTTTCTGCTTTTACTATTCCACTGCTATAAAACAGAGCGATGCAACCTCCATGTGTGTTCGACTGTTGCTGGCTGCTTCAGCACTCACAGTTCTACATACTCTCACTACTTAAGTGCATCACGTGATCGGAACGGACGAATAATATTGTGCAGCGACCTCCTAGAATAGCCTAATTTGTGTTGGTATTTTGTTGTATTATTTGACACCTCTTGATAAGGCGCATTTGATTAGCCCAATTGTATGCCTTATTTCCGTCAGAGTAGAACATCACTCTTCCGTTCCGCGCTGCACATTGGAAGCTTGCTGGCTGTCCATTTTCCTGTTCCTTAGTCGTAACAATACACAGAGTAATGTGCCGTCTGTTGTCTTCTGAATTATTGCCATTGGGTAACCCATCGAGTCTGGTGTGAAGCTTTGTGGGATAGTTCCCACAACTGTGACTGTCACGCCGAAATCGAATTGGCCGGGAAAACACAAATTCAGTGAAGACGACTCATATCGTAATACCTTGACATGGGGATAGTACACAAGTGTTACCGTTTTAGTTTGCACGCGTGCAGGTTGCGTTCGAGGGTACGTTTTTCTTCTCGCAGCTCGCCCGTATCCGCGGGCCAAAAGTCTCCTTATAATCATTTGGATTATCGTGGTTTTGTTAGGGAGTTCATTTCTTCCCGTCGGAAACCGCCTCGTTACTCGAGAAAACGATTTTAGCCAGTCAGATTAAACAGGACTGTCTAGAAAACTCGAGAGGGAACCTTGGCTATTGTTTTAGTTGTCCGACCTTTATGCCGTTATGTTCATTGGTGGATCGGTGGCTTAAATCATTATGTTCTGTAACTTGCCCTCGATTTTCTGACTCGGGAATGTTTTTAGGCCATCATGCACCCTATAAATACCTCGTAACTTTCTCCTTATCGCACACGTTTTTAGAGCGGAACAAAGCTGTTTTATGCACCCATCTCTTGATTTGTCCTGGGAGCACTTACAGGGACAGTCGCGTTGTTTACGGGACCAAGATTTTCCATGTTACTCACTACAATGAGGAAAATCGGATTTTTATCAAGCGCGCTGCTATATCGAGGACGAACAAGCCTATTCTTTCGACAGTTTACAAAATGCTTTCAACGTATCGTTGTTATTTCAATTTTGTGGTATGTTTGGCTACAATATTTCTTAAATTTTGTCGTTTAAGTTTTTTGTCCCACGGATACAGGCAAGAACTATTTGCAAATTCAACTGAATCACCATTAATAAAATGTTGTCGAAGTTGTGTGATTGTGTCAGTCGGTGAATGTATTGGAACAAGGTAATGAAATCCAACGTTACAATGTTGGGATGATATCCCTTTCTTACAGTTTGTGTCTAATCAAGCAGTCCAAATTGGTTTTGTTTCCAATGATAAAAGTGTTGTTGGACATGATGAGTAACTGCAGTGATTATAACTCACAATGGAAGATTATGTGCTTTTGTTGTTTTAATGCATGACTAATTACGTTGTGCAAATACGGATTGCATTACCATTTTGTTGGCTAGATTGCTGTGTTATTACTACTGCATAGAAACTAGATCTGTGTTTGAGCCAAGTACATTTCCGACTACTATTGTGTATTCTGAACTACCACAGTAAGTTACTTCTACATCCACGAACACGAGACAAATAGGTAGTGGTTGTGTAGCATAGTATTACGTGCAAACATTATGCACACAAGTGGCATCTTCCTCAACACAGTTGACATGAATGGCCTATCAATATCAATTAAAAGAAAGCCGTTTCATTTATGAAGTATCTAGTTATGGTAAAACTAGCTCAGGTTGCTTCAAGATCTGGGCGCAAAGGGACAAACGAAGTTAAACAGTACTTTATTTTTGAACACTCACAGTGTCTGCATCCAGCTACCTTAATTGGCAAGAAAGCTGCATATAATCAGAAGATGGATAACGCTAGTAAATATACATATATACAACACTTAGATGGTAGTGTAACAAATAAACACGAATTACAAAAACTGTATAGCAGTGTTTTGGCCTATCAAAATATGGATAGCGTAGAAGAAATTACTGTGACAGACTGGCTGTGATAGTGAGAGTTTGCGGGATGTGACGGACGGACGTGTTGATGTAACAGCAATTCCTGATTTGCAATTCGTTTGCTGGATTCGATAGTGCAGGTCTTTGAGTCGACAGTGTTCACCCTAGGAAGGACGGTTGTTTAGCTCACGTTGGGGCGTTAAAGCAGGAGGTGTTGTCCAGCATGTTGTGCAGCAACGAACAGTTATTCTTTTTGACGTTTCTTGTCGGAGTGTGCGACGGAACCTGAGTAGTTGTGGCAGTGTTCTTGACCAAGAAGTATGCCAAACTATGTAACAGACAATGTGTTGTTGCACAGACATTCACGTTGCTGACGGAATTGGAACCTGTAGCGACCCTGTTCGTTATTATCAATTATGTTAGAGCTACGTTCGTCATTTGTACTCTTTCTGTCTTCTACTTTTGTATGTACTTAAACATTTGTTTGAACGAGTAGAGATACCGACAAGTCCCCCGCGCACTTGAACGTACGATCCCGCTCCGTGCACGCTTGTCGCTTCGCTCCGTTATCGTTTCGTATTTGTATCCGTTTATTCTCGCGTTGACTTGACAAGTCAACAATATACTGTTTGGCTACTCGCCGTATTATTCTCAACTGGTTGTCGTCAGTTCGCTC